>CM056465.1:16854617-17104617 GCA_029783895.1 Triplophysa bombifrons
GTTTTTCAAGTGGTGCCCGTATTGTGTTGGTTGTGGTTGGAGGGGTCTTGGGCTGGGTTTCAGAGGGCGTCGTGTCCTGTCATTGTTTTTGTGCAGCACTGGGTGAGTGCGTTTTTGCTGTGTTCAAGCCCGGACCTGTGATCATCAGGACGGGTGTCCTCCCCTCTCAGCCTTATTTATTTCTGTCCTCTACGTCTTATTTGACTGACCTCTGAAAAATAGCCGCGCACAATCAATTGGCAGGATGAATTTTGTTTATTTACCCTCTCTGTTGCTGGCAGAAGTTGCACAAGTTTTATATTTCAGAAACGTCAGAACAGATGCTGAACCGAGTTTACAGTGACAGGGTCTCAATCTCTCCCCTGCAGCCCGGCAGGAAATGACTGGTTTCCAGTGGCCGCTGTATTGGTGGAAGTGAAGTGGAAGAGATCTTACAGGGATACTTCATCCAAAAATAAAAATTCTGTCATTTACTCGCCTTAGAGTCGTTCCAAATCTGAATACGTTTCTTTGTTCTGATGAACACAGATATTTGGAAGAATGCTTATAAACGGACAGATTTTGGTCCCCAATTGACTACCATAGTGGTAGTACAATGGTAGTCAAAAGTGCTTCGGAACGGTTTGCTGTCCTACATTCTTAAAAATGTCATCTTTTGTGTTCATGAGAACAAAAAAGTACTTTTTCCTACTACGGGAGTGAATTCAGATTTCGGTACAGCGATTATGTAAATTGTATTCCAAGGTTTTTTTATTTTACTGTAAGATCTGCATTGCACTCCTATGTATTTCATAGAGTACCGTATGACCATGCCCTCAACTGCTAGTCATGACATTACATTAAAATATTAAGACAAGAATTGAAATATATTTCATTTAAAGGTAAATTTTGTGAGATCCCGTAAAATTCTTACGGATTATGTCTGTTCACCTTTAAAGTATTGAGAGGGTCATGCCGAAGCATACTGTAAGTTCACTCTTTCTCTCTGCTTCTCCGTAAAAGGTCGTAGCACACGGTGTGCTTACTCCACTTTAATCTCTCTTTCTTATCGTAGACATGAAGTAACTGCATCTGTTTTAAACACTCGCATTTGAGTAACTTCAGAATCCGTGAAATTCAGACTTGATTTTTTTTTCTTGGAGTTCAAGGTGACCCCTAAAATCTGCGCCAGTTCTTTTCCAGTGTTTATAGTGTTTTTTACTCTATTCACCGTATCATTTAATCCACCCTGTTCATTTGAGTTCAAATTCATTTTCTGCATTCTCTCATTCGAGCCGATAATTTGTTTATGGCCTGCAGAGGTTTCTGCATCCATGCTGATGGTCACGCACACACACTTCTGCGCACCAAAACTAACACGGTCTCATGATTGTATCTGAACGCATTCAATCTCACGTAGCACTTTTTGCAGAAAACGGAGACGCGCGGTAGGAAGAGAGAAGATTGAAAGGTAGTTGTAATAATGATATCTCTATTTTTCAGGGGAGCATTATTGCGAATGCTAATACGGTGCTCATAGGTCAGAGGTCACGGGATTATTTGTATCTGTCAGTCATGTTTGTCTGCGCTGTTGTCATGTATAGGCATTTCCTTGTTTTAGGTACGAACGCTCTTTGTCAGCGGCCTGCCTGTCGACATCAAACCACGTGAACTTTACCTGCTGTTTAGACCCTTCAAGGTAAGCGTGATGTCATTCAGAAAAACTGTTTGTGATTGGTTATTATTTGGCTACGGTGAGGATTTAAATGGACTAATTTTGAAATTGCTTTACTGAAACAGGGATATGAAGGATCTCTCATAAAACTGACCTCAAAACAGGTGATTTTTTTTTTTTACATGTTTATCTGTTTGGGCAGTATATAAATCTAAAAAGATTGTATTTGGGTAGTTGAAAAATAAACCGCACATGTGTAATAAACCGCTGGTGTCCCAACAAAAATATAGAAAAACCTAACAATGAAAATAAATTTTCTCTTATGGAATTTTATATTATAAATGTAAGTAATGACATAAACCTACAATATTAATGTTTTTTCAAAATATTTGCTGTCACACCTAGGACACATGGTATGGTTTTCAGGTTTGATTAAATTTTATTTTTTTGTGATGATACAAAGTTGTATTTAGATTTGTTTCATATTTAGAAACTCTCCTTCTGGGAAGGTTTATGAAACTTAACTGTAAAAACTGACCTTAACTATTACTGATGACATGAGATTTGACGCCTTGTTTGGCTATGCCGATGAATTATCTTTTTTTTTCTCCGTCTGTGTTTCTGTCCGTCCTCCAGCCCGTGGGCTTTGTTACCTTTGACAGCAGGTCTGGTGCAGAAGCGGCGAAGAATGCGCTGAACGTAAGTGATCGTTGATCCGGCAGTAAACTGATGTGACTGCGACGTTTAATTATTTATCAGACCGTCTCTGCTCGTGTCCTCTAAACTTCTCCTAAAAGTGCCGCTTGGATACTGGGCTCTAAATAGGAAAAAAGTTGACTTTAGTGTGTTTGGTGTGACGTGATGGTTTTTGTCGAGATGTAAAATCCATTGGAGAATATATGATGGTCCCACAAGCAAAAGTTATTTAAATTGCTGTACACTAACTTGAGGTTTCTGTTCTCAGGGAATCCGTTTTGATCCAGAGAGCCCTCAAACGCTGCGCTTGGAGTTTGCTAAAGCCAACACAAAGATGGCAAAGAGTAAACTGATGGCCACACCGAACCCGTCCAACCTGCACCCGGCTCTTGGTGCGCACTTCATCGCTCGAGACCCTTGTGAGTAATCTGCCGTCCTGCTAAACTCATAGTGTTGCTCTGAAACATGTCACAGAACGTTAAGATTGAACAACCCAGATTTATCTTAATGCTACATGTTCTTTTAACCCTTTAAAATCTCTAAATACTGATGATGATGATGATGATTATACATTTGTGAAGTGTTTCTCTTGTCTGTGTGTAATTCTATAGATGACCTGACGGGGGCAGCACTGATCCCCGCATCCCCTGAGGCGTGGGCTCCGTATCCACTGTACACCGCTGAACTGACCCCAGGCCTGCCTCACGCCTTCACTTACCCTGCTGCTGCTGCAGCCGCTGCCCTGCACGCCCAGGTGAGCGACCCGTCACATTTCTCTTCTGCTTTAAGAGGTTGAAGTGGCGCATACTAGCATCTAAAGTATTCACAGGTGTGACATGCTCGATATAAACGTTTAGGTGAGACTGAATATAACGTTATTACCCAGAATCCCTCTGGAGGGTATTCTTTGGCCTACGAGCATTGCAAAGAGCTCACGTTAGAGAAAAGCTGGTTTTAATTGCATCTGGGCTTGGATTATGACTTGGTCGTTGAGTGAGTCCGTGCACAGAGTCAGTTAAACTTTACTCAAAAAAATCTGCCTGTGAATGCTTGTACGATCTATTAAAAGTAACACGTGTCGCCTTGAACACATCGTGTGACTCTTTTTGTTAAGGTCCACTTGAAAGTGCTTTATTTTAGATTTTATTGTTCACTTGTTTGCGTAATGAAACGTGATTGATTTAGAAGAATCTTGACAGCGAGTTTATCGATCGGGCAGCTGGACTTTACGGTTGTCACGGTAACGGCCGAGTGAGAGCTAAAGGTCATGGATGAAGAGGTTTTAGTTGTAAACATCTCTTGAGATGTTCTGCTGTTTCTTCGGAGGAAAAAATGTAAATGTTGTAGAGCCATGATGGCGGTTTGATCCTTTTGTCATCGTTTATACGTTTATCTTGGTTTATCTTGGTTTAGTTCATTTTAATTTTAACAAGCTACAATTCAGTTACACTTCACCTATTTTGTTTTATCAATTTACACACAGTTCACTTAAAGTCCCAGTGAAATAAAAAATGACAATTCATTTTTTTTCCTGAAATATTACAGCGTTTATAGTAAATCGCTTATTAACAATCTGCAATTAAAATCTGAAAATGCTCTTCTGCCCTGAAATGACGTAAATTAAACGTCATCACATCTGTTAACTCCTCCCCTTCAGATGTTTTACACATCCAATCAATACGCAGTGTAAAATACAAGCCACGCCCACTAATTTTCACCTTTGTAATTCCTTTTCACTTGGTAATATGTCAGAATACAGAAGTAAAAACGCTTTCAATTTCTTTATCACGGGGACTTCAAAGCTTGAATGTTGTCTATACGTTGCATGTACAACATAAATAGTTTTAATTGAAAATGGTTTTGTTTTGGAAAAGTTTCAGTATTACGTTTCATTTAATTTGTTCTAAATGTACAATTGTTACCATTAATCCAATATTGTATTAATCATGAGCTGATTGTATTGTTACATTTTGAGATTTTTTTTTTTTTTTTGGAAAATTTTACTTTCTAATATATTTGGAATAATGTACTGAGAAGGTGTGTTATGGAACGATCTCAAAGGGCTTGAAAAAGGTTTTATACTACTGGTGAGAAAAAGAGTTGTCGTGCTAATGGATCCGGGTCACTGGCCAATATCACACTGTGGAGCTTTAGAGAGAGTAGGAGTTACTCATAGCCATCCCTGCTCATTTATACTGGGAGAATGCATTTTAACACAAAATGAATCTAATCCTTTGGCAACTTCCTGCTGATTCTGGATTGTTGAACTCAAGAAAAAAAATATTATTGTATGCGTGTAGTCTGGACGAATCAGCTGAAGTTAAACAACAGGAATACAACTCTTCTCCACCAAACCTACTGGAGAGATTAAAAGCACACTGGCTTTAATATCCTAATGGACTGGGCTCTTTGTGTGCTGCTGTAGTCATGTTAAAGCGTTTGACGGCTCGTGAAGAATGTGGGAAGTTTGCTGTAAGTGTGTGAAGGACTGAAACGGAAGTGCTGGGCTGATTGTCCTTTCTTTGGCCCTCGAGAGGGGGAGAATGCTTGTGGTTTGGGACGGCAGGCAGGATGAGAAATAATGAGTTGTTGTTGAGAGATGTTTAGAGATGCAATGATAAATTTCATCCAGTCAGTGAGTTCTGAGTTTACTACCATGGCTGAACTGTTCTTTTCAAAATTCTTAAATGAACCCATTTTCCTGCACCGGTTTCCTAATTTAGCTTTATGGTTCTTTGGTTGTGACTGTTGACTTTACTGCATTTTTATGCACCAGATTTTCTCTTGAATGATTATAAGCATTTTACTTCCATTTAAAAAAAATCCTTTAATGTGACTTCCGATCTTCTGTGTAGATGCGCTGGTATCCATCTCCATCTGAGAGCTCTCAGCCAGGATGGAAGTCACGCCAATTCTGTTAAGACATCAGTGAGTATTAAACAGTTCTGGATTTCCGGACCATGAACACTTGAATGCGATGCAACTTAATGTGTTTTTGTCTCCACAGGTGCCATATGTTCAGTACCGGATTTATATTTTATTTTCTCCTGTTTGAAGTAAGCGGAACTGCGCTCAACGTTTAATTTAATCAGGTTTATTTAATGGACAATCTAAGCATGAAGGAATATTTTCTTCTCTACGAATGTGATGAGATTCAGTGGATGCTGACAATCTTCACGGTACTCTCTCCGTTTCCAAATCTGCGCAGGACGAGGCAATCACACGCAGGCATTCACTCGTCTAGCCGCTCTGTTATTTGTGTTTTTTTGGGGGGGACGGGATATTCTGCATGCAGTCAGTCATGAGGTGTAGATTTTTGCTTGTGTTTGTCCTCGCAAACCCTAAATGTTTTCAGAATCTCGCTCTCCTTCTCTTCTCTCCTTATTAAGAACTGATGATAGATGCACTGGTTATTTTTTTCTGTGATTTTTGAGAGCAGGCTTTTGAGTTCTCTTTCCAACTTTCAATGCATCTTCCTCCAACCCAATCTCACAAAACCTCTATCAGTGTCTGCTTGGAGTATATTTGAACAAAAAAAGAAAAAGATGTACAAGTGTTGTTGTACATTTGTATAATAATATTTATGCATTTTTTGTGAAAATAAGTATATGTATGAGCAGTTTAGTGTTCTCGTTGTTTTTGGAGTTTCTCTTGTTGATTCCGTCTATAACCTGTTTGAAGTAAATAAGTGCAATTCTTGATTTTCTTTTTGCCCTCGTGTTACATACTGAAAGTTTCCTGTCTGTGGCAGTACTGCGAGTTTAAATGGACTGCTAACATGAGATTGCTGTATTATATTGTTTAAAAAAAAAAAGCGTAAAACCCTGATTTTTCAGAATGTGAAACTGGAGAATTAAAAGAAATCTGAGGCTCTTGTGTTGGCGTGGTTTCTTTCCTTTTTGATGTTTTAGTTTTATTAACAATAAATTGTAAACTTAAAAAGCGATCGCAGAATACTACAATAAAGCAAAAAGTAATAAACCAAAGGCATTCAATCTTGACATTGTCTGTAAAATATTAAACTTTAATTTGGGTTAATCCTTCTGTGGATTTACAGCAAACTGCTGAATGTAAGTGATCTTGATGTGTTCATTCAGAGGGGTTTAGTTTATTTTAGCTTGCACACAGTATCTGCTCCCCTTCTGTGCGGTTTGCCTTTTAAGGCGTCTGTCCTTATACAATGCCAAAGAAAAGAACTTCTCTGATCGCTAAACATCAGAGAATTTGGTCAGTGGAGAACTTTTGCTTATTTGTCAAGTAACTTCAGACTGTTAACATCTATGATTATCAGTTTCTTCTGTGATGTCAGATGTGTTTGCATTTCGCAGGTTTTGTGATTTTTACTAGTTGTTTCAACTCTCATCATAGGATTTTAAGTTTGGATGACAAACTTCGGAAGATGATGTAACTCCTTAGTGACCTAAATTCAGCAAATGATGTCGAGTCATAGACCATTAATGCATTTTATTGGCTGTCTCATCAGATTGAGACCACTGACATATAGGCCTAACATTGATATACTGGTAACTGGTTATAAACCGGTCAGATTAAGTGCATGTAGGATACGTTTCCCAGCACAGGGCATCTTGACATGGTTGCATATACAGAGATTTTTGCACCCTATATCTGTACAGCGCATACGGTTTGCAGCTTGCTACACAATAATAACCTTGATCTCTTGAGTAATCCATGTTCTATGTAGAAGTAAAAAAACGCAGGCATGTTTCTGACCCGAACCAAGCTCTCTAACTGTTGACACTGCTCAAAAACTGTTTGTCCAACTCCCACTTCACAGGAATTTCCTGAATCCAAGAAAAGACCCCATGCCTTCCCACTCACTTCTGTGACCGAGAAAAAAGGGAAAATAATAAAAAGAGAAAAATGTCTGTGGTTGTATTTTTATAATGTAACCCAAAATTGAACTTTCATGTGAAATGAAGTTGCACGTCCTTACCAGCAGAGGGAGCGCTGAATGAGTTTAATTGGGAGTTTAACAGTACTATCTATCTACATCAGGTGATGTTGTGTTATACATTATATATGTTATACATTATATATCTACATTATGTAATACACATACAAATTAGTTAGAGATGCAAAATTTTGCCAGAAATATACCGAATCATCTTTCAGCATTTAACATTATAGTCACTGAATAGCAATTAGTTAGGATTAATCAGTCTTTCTGTTCACATTTCTAGTCTTTTCAGACTAGTCTAGCAGTTTATGCAACCGGCCCCTGGTTTCTATGACTGACCAGAATGAAATTACATGTTAAATTATGAATTTTTTGTTTTTGTTTAGAAATATAATTCAAACATACAGTAAATATCGTTTTTTGAACGTCTCGGCTGCAGTGATATAGCATTGGCGCCCTCTGGTGGGTAAAAGCAAAACTGCAGTTTGAGCTGGAGCAAAATCACGGGATGGGATCTATCGGTCTGTTTCGTATGATCTAAATTTAGATTAATACTATATTAATAATGTACTGTCATTTAAGTTGTCATGGTTTTAAAAGGAAAATGTATCATTTCGATTTGGTTCGATTAGAAGTTATCACAAGGGATCGTCAAACAAAACAAACTTTTAAACATCAATTTATTTGCCTATTTTTCATTATTTTACGAGCTCACCGGCCCATTCGGTCTTAATACCTAAACGAGTTTGACTTGCAGTCATGTTTAGAATATAGTTTACCTGTCTGTGCTATAAAAACAAAGAACCCCGAATCTAGCTGTCTACGCATGCGCGCGGCCCGGCCTTGTCTGTTTCAGCACCGGAGTCACGTGATTCAGTCTCCCGTCGCCGCTGCACCGCGCGCTGCATCGCTTCACAGAAACAGCAGAGATGTCCGCGAGCTCCGCGTTCAGCGATGAGAAAGGAGGGTCGTCCGGTGAGCCCGAGTACGGCCACGACCCGGCCAGCGGGGGCATCTTCTCCACCGACTACAAGAGGTGAGACGCGTTGATATCTCGTTACTACACCGGAGATTTACCTTAGGCTACAGAAATCACAGACGGGGAGGCGCGCATGCGCGGATGAATCTGCTGGAATAACAAAAGAGATGATAAACACGATTCTGATTTTTTTATTCAATTATTGATGGGTTGTGTGTGTGTGTTCGGTGTGATTTTACCTCGCGGGCAGTGTGTGTTTCGGTCATTCAAATAAACACACACACACCGGTGGGGCCTGATCGGATCCCGATCCGATATGAAACGACAGGATCTGATCTGAGAGATCATACGGGTGTGTTTGATAGTGTTAATCGAAGTGTTCGTTACACTCAAATGTTTAAGTTTACCGCTGTGTGTGTTTTTGGTGAAGCGTGTGTTTGTGTTTCAGCACCGGCCGGTGGACAGCGCTCACCTCCAGATATAATATCATTATGATTTCTGCGCTGTTTTCATATTCTCGACATGTGTTATGGTGTTTATCTCAAGACTCTGTTTAGTCTGTTCACTGTGAAGATTTTGTATTGTTCTAGAGAAGTCTAAGATGATATCTTATTGATACCCATCATACCTTTACGCATTTGGCAGATGGTTTTATCCAGTTAAATCCAAGTTTACATTTGATCCGTTTTTGTTTCTCGCGATATTTGAAGCTTTGACTAACGCCATAATGTACCAGCACAGCTACATCTACCTCAAAATATATTTACGTCTGTTCCTCTGTATAGCTCAACTCGAGCAATGCATTACCAGTGCAAATGTGAAGGGTTTGATCCACACATGAGCTTGAATGCAGTTTATGTCGATTTTGATATATTGTAATAATTTAACCTCACCTCATAATCAGATTTCTCTCTCTCTCTCTCTCTCTCTCTCTCTCTTTCTTCCTCTCTCTCTCTCTGGTCCACACCATCTGTTTACTGAACCATCTGTTTACTGATGGCGTGGACCAGTTTTGAGCAATGCTAGCTGACAGTCTCTCTCTTTCTCTGGTTATATTTAGAGGCAGCTGTTTTAGATCAATGTCGTTAGTGGGGAACATAATGACTCTACTTGAGTTTGTGTGAGAGGCTGTTCATTTAACTGATGACTTCAGCTAGATTTTGTGATTAAAACTTGCTTACATGTTTTTCTATCTAAATCTTTAGCTCTGAACTGTTTTCATGCATTGATGTGATTCGTGTGTGTGTGTGTATCAACAGAAAGTGTTCTCAGAATCAGATTTACTTTATTTTACAACTATTTTCCTGAGCAAAGTAATTTTTCAACCAGGTTTTCATGCATCAATACATTTTGTAATGACTATACCTTGGCCGTTTTTCACCCGTACTCTTTATTGGTGTTTAACATGGTGGTTTTAACTTACTTGGGTATTTCTGATTGATGGGACAATGCAGGTATAAGATCCAGCGTATTTGTACCTAAAGGAAGGGTTTCCCAGACAGAGCTTGAGCCTAGTCTCAGACTAATTTAAAGATAAACTGTGTCTTGATCGAAAACAACTTAGACTGGCATATTTTAAAATATACATTTACGTACTTGAGGCTTTTATCCAAAGGGACTTACATTGTATTATTCTATACATTTATACATAGGTTTGTGCAAACCCCTGGGATCGAACCCTCAACGTTGTGTTGTTAATGCAATGCGCTTACCACTGAGTTACAGGAAAGCTATAAAAATATATAAGTGCAATTGTTTTGTCTCAAGATGCACACCGCTAATGTTCTTTTGTCAAGTATGTTTTAAAAACCATTTAAATATCCTAATTTAACTAAGGCCTAGTCCTGGTTTAAGATAATCCCTGTCCCCACAAAATGTCTATTCTTAGCCAGGATTAAAGGGGTCATAACATTCTGTGTCTAAAAGATGCATTCTATTTATGCTCACGAAGTGAATGCTCACCCAGACCTGCCTGAAACGCCTCTTGTAACCACACCCCCACAAATCTACATCAGTTAGTGGTATGACTGTCCAAATGTATACGCAAGTAAGGTATATGTACCTGTAAGTGCAATTGCTTTGGAACCTGATGTTCTAAATATGGTAAGAGAAGTTACATTTTCCGTCACACGCTTGCAGTATTCGACCAATCACTGGTTTAGCTGTCCGATCATAGCACACCTCACTCTTCAGAACGATGAGCTTTGTAAAAAGTCACTGCGTTTCAGAGAAGCTGGGCAAAGAGGAGATACAAACATACACGGTATGTGAAAAAGACTGCGTTTTGAACTTTAAATCGTTTATACACATTGCATTACATCTAAAACAAACGATAATATTCGTTTTAGCCGAGTCAAAGAAGCACAACACTAAACTGAAGCTTGTAGACATTCCGCCTGTTTTCCACCATGGGGTGCTATAACCCTTCAGTTGATGTCTTCGGATAGATTTTGCAGGTATTTTATATTTTTTCGTTAAAAAGATATTTTATGATTTTTGTCAGAATTTATTAAAAAAATAATAATTTTTGGTAAGTTTTTTCTATTTGTTAATTTGTGTACTAACTTGGAATCAAAATTAATCTACTTAGTATATACTTTCTTAAAAATGTCCCTTTTAAGTGTTTCAGAATCTTTAAAAAAATCAATATCTTTCTCTCCTTCATTTTTTTTCTGTTTCATACCCAAGGGGACATGAATAGAGACATAAAAGGATTAACCAATATAATTAAAGGCATCGTCAATCATCATAATCATCATGTCCTGTTAACTATTTTGTTATAATTATGTTGTCACACTTGCAAAAACAGGAAACTCTTTAGGATTCATAATTTAATTCATTATAATATAATGTCAACCAAGCTGCAGTTGGATTGTTTTGATTAAGTGATAATAACTAAATACAGCTAACTAACAAAATAAAACATAATCAAACCATGATAACACAATAAAAACATTATTTTATTAGTTATCTGTTACGCAAATAATCTCTTCACATATAGTACTGCTGACACACATACAGAGCTGGATTAGTGTGTGTGTGTGTGTTGTGGCAGTTTTACTGGTCCCATGGTAAACATGAAGACTAGCGATTCTCACCTGCTGTTGCCTTGGCAACATGGCTTCCTGAACGGCTACTGTACCGCTCTTCATGTCTTCTGCTTTAGCAGCTGAATTAACAGAAAGCATCAGCTCTGATCCACAGAGAATCACACTCAAATATTCATTTAACTGATTCCATGTTTGAGTTGAGGGAGCTTCAAGCTAGTCTGACACGTAGGAACGTCTGAAACAATTTGTCACTGTGCCGTGAATTCTGCATCTGTCTGTGAATTCAGCTGCTCTCTCCTCCATGTTGTTCAGACGCCACGTCAGTTCTTTGAGAACCGAATCTGACTTCAGATCACACTGGTAATGCAATGTCATGTTGAGTGCATTGCATTGTGGGATACAGTATGTTGTCTCCTAGATTCAATGCAGTCTCATCTGCATATGAGATATGTCTTATGATGAAAAGACTCAGAGATCTCACAAATGTCTCCGTCATTAGAGTTTCAGAAGACATCTCCACAATGTCTCAAACTGAGCTCAGATTTGTCAACTCTGGAATGAAGATGAACTCCAACATTTCTCATCAAATTTACCCAAATCCAGATTATGTTACCGCTACAATCTATATTCATTTACACCTTCATATTCTTCATGTGTTCCAACAATTACAGTCTCAATTGTTCCTATTTTTCTTCTTCCTAAAACAGTAGCTAGACAAGTGTCTGGATGTGTATTTGTGTATTTCTGCACCTATGGTTCCAGGCGTTAGGCTGTAAAAGCAAACAGCAGTAATGTTTGTGTATACGCCTGTGTGAGCACATCAAATCGGGGGTTTTCCTGCGAAAAAGCCTTTAGTGCTGCGTTTAGCTGAGTCATATCTGAGAGAGGGAGAGGTAATCGGCTGTTGCAGAAAATTCGATTGAAAAGAGGACGAGAGAGAGAAAATGTGTCAGGAGAGAGATAGTGTGTGCTTTTCCTGAGAGGCGGGGCTTGGTGTCGAGGGGGGCGGGGTTTGCTCTGCTGAACGATCCGAGCGGCGTGCGCACCACCATTTGGTCCTGAGCAGGATGAGAAGAGCTCTCTCCTTCAGAAGAGATAAAGAACAAGCTCTCGTTTCGTCATTTTACATCTCAGGGCCATGACTGACACCTGAAACGTCTCCAGATCTCTATTCAGTCAGACTTGGTGTCGGATGCGTAGACCTGTGGATTGTGAGAGCTAGAGCTTGTTGGACAACTGTTGCTCTCGAGACGGATTCGACATATAAAGGTGTTTTAGCACAGGTGCACAGACATCTGGTGAGTCTTGGATTTTGCAGTTTCGGACCGCTGAAGTTTCATGACAGCTGACAAGATGACCACCATGCAGAGGTTGCTTCAGCTCCCTGTGAACGCCGTGAATATTGTGAAGAGCGTGCAGGGGGCTGCTCAGGGTCAGGAGGAGCTCCTCAGTCCGGTGTTGACCCCAGACAGCGGACCTCAGAACTGGTACAACGCCGTCCAACCTGAAGAACTCAGACACCTGAGATCAGGGGGGACGGGGGGAGGCGGATGGGTGGAGGGAACCGATGAACGACCCGGGACGGAGGAGGGTACTAGCAGCGTTCAAACGCAACCCTTACGGTATGCACACACATACACACGAGCGATAGAAAAGTGATGGAGTTTCATTCAAGTACGAGTGACGTCTCATGAAGATTTCAAATTCAGAACATTTTTATTGAGCAATTTTGTTTTGCTCAACGCGTCAAAATTGTGTGAATAGCTTATTTGGACTTGCTTGAATGTGATTAGAAATGTCGGAGTTTAAATTGAGATCTGGGACTTCGGTATCTTAAAGAATTGTGAGAACGGTGTGTGACAATTCTTGAGATCTTGAGGAGGTACGTGTGAGATCATTCCTAGAGGAAGATGAATTCAAATCAAATTTATTTTGATGGTGCTTTTCACAGTTTTGCATTTTTTCCACTCAAGAAAACAGGAAATTATGAAATGTATATACATGTAATACATAAAACATGGCATTTCTCCAAATTTTAAGATGTAGATTGACAAAAACGAACAAAAAATTTGTGGGTTTGTCATCAACCGTTATCAGACCGTATTTTAAGTGCTGTCAGGCATGTTTTGTCAGATTCATAATAGTAATACTATTGTTAAGAGTCTCCATTTGCTCTCCATCTATTTTCAATTCTCTCTACGAGAATCAATAGATCTCATGTGATGTTTCGCTCCTCTCTGATCTTCTTAGCAGGTTGTTGTACCTGTTGATCGTTTATGATTTTTAGCCTCTGATTGGTCTTTGATAGTCACATGTCCATATGTGACACAATAGGTTGTATAGAAGGTTGTTAGGAAGATCTTCCACACATATGCATGTGACACCGTGACTTCCTAACTGTGAAAAGATCAATGAGTATTGACTAAGATCGTGTGTGAGAGAGAGAAACTCTGTGAAGTGTTAAATTATGAATAACATTAATAATGTAGATCTGAAAGTGTAGAAGGAGAAAAAATAAGACAGACATAAATCAGACTCTATATAAAGAAATATTTCCCATTTAACTTGATATCAACATTATATTTTCAAGGAAGTGTTGTACGCTACTGCAGCTATACCTCTCAAATGTGTATTATGCGACGCACACTTGCTTTGCGTTAAGAATTGCATCATACATTTGGAACACAATTTTGCCTAAAATTCACAAAGCGTGAGTGTGTCCATGACTGGATGTGTTCTATCCCTGCTAAAGTTGCTGGTTTGTGCTAGTTGTTGACGATTTGGTGCTGGTAGGACACTATAGAGGACCGTTTGAAGAATGTTGATATCCAAACCACATTGACTTCCGCTGTAAGGGAAACAAAACCACTGAGACATTTCTCAAAATATCGTTTTTTTGTGTTCCACTGAAGAACGAGTCGTATAGGTTTACAGCCACGTGAGTGTGAATAAACGCTGACATCTTTCATTTCTGGGTAACTTTCCCTTCAAGTTGACGCTGTAAATATGTCCAGCCTGATCTACAATTCAGAATTGAATTCATTTGCTAAAAGCCTGTATGTAAATGAGTTTGCGGTTGCAAAAATAAACACACTCTCTGACATATGATGTCATGTTTTGTGCCCAACTGTGTCTGCATTAGCGAAGATGAGGACTTCTCTCTGATCACGACTCACAACCTGATTCTCACAGCATGACAGGGCACACACGAACACACGAGACAGACCTACTGACGCGTGGACGGAAATGCCACCCCCGCTTTCTGCAACACTCCCGCACGGTGAACGATCACTCCTAACGTTGACTGCGCGTATACGCCACGTTGCAGTCTCTAATGAAAGTCACCGGGGGAATCTGTATCCAAAGATGTTTGTGTGGGGTGGGAAACGTTGGCAGGAAATCTATCCGCTGGAGTTTATTGCTCTGTTTGTTGCTGTGGAAACCAGAGAGCGAGACCTGGGTGCCTTTTAAGATATCGTAGTCGCTTCATTTTGGGGAAGGCGATGTGACAGGCACCCAGGAAATGTTTTAAATTAGTGAATTGTGTTATCTCTGACGACTCATAACAGTTTCACGCTAGAGCTTTCAGCTCGGATTTGATGCAAAGAGTTCGAGTGAGTGAGGTCAGGCTGGCTCCGATTGGTCACTATCGTTGTGACATGTTCGTTGCGTCATCATCCATCGAGGCTGTTATGACTGCTATTCATTAATAATTAGAAAGAGGGATGGAGATTAATCCGGAGAAAGAGAGCCGTTTTGAGCTGATCTCTTGATACACACACACACCCTGGTCGCCCGCGAACACCCGCCGGCCAGACAGATAACCAGAACTCATCAGACGCATAGTGAGTGAATTCAAAGCAGGTGAGGGAGGGCATCACCTCTCCTTCATTACTTCCTTTTAAAAAGAGATTCATCACATGCATGTTGCTTAACTACTGACGTCTGGATGCGGTTGCTATGGTAACGCGTCAATCTCAAAGGGTTATGGCTTCAACTCTGTCCAGAAGCTAAAAACGGAAGTTTAGATGGGCTCATATGTGCTTGGTTGAACCAGGATCAGATGTAGGATTTTGTGTCACTTAAGCCCGGTTTCTCAGACAAGGTTTAGCTTAAGCCAGGACTATGGCTTAGTTAATTTAGGGTTTTACTAAAATGCTGTAGAAAAAAAATGACAGATGTGCATCTTGAGACAAAACAAAAGCACTGACATATTGTAAAATATGTCAGGGCAAGTTATTTTCATTTAAGACAGCTCAAAATTAATTTTAGTGTGGGACTAGCCTTAAGCCTGGTCTATGAAACCGGAGCAGAGACGTACACTTCATTCATTTGGAATGAGTTTGCTTGTTTCATATTCATGTCATAATACTGTGATGCAGGTTAACTGAAATAAATGGGGTTGTCACCGATTTATAATAGATATCAGATAATAGAGAACATACATTACAGTCAATTTGGCATAAGAACTTAATTCATATTTACATTTATGCATTTGGCAGACCAAAGTGATTTACAGTGTATTCAAGCTTTACTTTTTTTTATCAGCATGCTTATATGATCTTTAAAAAAGAGTTGAGACTTTTAGTCCATGCGAGTCCATTGAGGCCTTTTCTGTTAGTCTGCTTCTAAACACTTAAATCTGACTTTTAGCAGATAAACAAATATACTAATTTTTTATGTTCAGTAAAACTGCCTAAAATATTGATAACACATAATGAACTAAACACATTTTTTAAGCACTGGTTTACTGTTGTGACATACAGTATTTTTTTGTGTGTGTGTTTTTTGCATAATATGCTTTTTGTTTGATTACTGAATTGATATTAATTTCAATGGGTTTTCATATTTTAGATAATTGAAGCGGACTTTCCTGACTAGAAAATAGCTGATACCATGATGGCCGCCTAGTGACTTGCATTAACAGACATTTTAAAGGGACAGTTCACCCCAAAATGAAACTTCTGTCATCACTGACTCACCCTCAAGATGTTCAAAACCTGTATAAATGTCTTTGTTATGCTGAACACAAAGGAAGATATTTCAAAGAATGTAAGCAGTTTTCAGTTCTAGCACATCATTCACTTTCATTCACTAGTAGAAAATATATAAATGCTATATTTTAAATAATTTAGGAAAGAAAACAGTTCTGGGGCACCTTTGACTACCATTTAATTTTGTTCGTAGTGAATGATTTGTGTGAACTGAAAATTGCTAACATTCTTGCAAATATCTTCCTTTGTGTTTAGCAGAACAAATAAATGTATACACGTTTGGAACAAGTAGACGGTGAGTAAATGATAAGAGAAGTTTCATTTTTGGTTGAACTATCCCTTTAAAGAGACTCCCCCTCCAGAAAATAAAGAATAAAATAAAAAAGTTCTTGGCTACCATAGTAGGAAAACTGACAATGGTAGACAAAAGTGCCACAGAACTGTTTGCTTTTGTACATTCTTCAAAATATCTTCATTTGTGTTCAGCAGAACATGGAATTTATGAAGCATTTTTTCTACCATGGTATTCAATCGTGGCTAAGAACTGTTTGGTTATAAGCACTCTTCCAAATATCTTTCTCTGTGTTCATCAGAAGGAAGAAACATATACAGATTTGGAACAACTTGAGGGTGAAATAATAATTTTGGGGAGAACTGTCCCTTTAAGCTGACATTTAAAAAATGGTTGTTATAAAATCTGTTTTTACATCAAATAGCTGTGTGTTTTTTGTGTGTGTTTATTTTCATTATCTATGAGTCCTCTACCACATTTATTTGTGTTAAACCTTTGATGGATGGTTTCATTTTATTCTCTGTTATCTCCCTTCATGAATAACTGCAGGGCTCTTAAAGGGCCGCGAGTCTCTGAACGAGTCTCCTCAGTCTCGAGTTGTTCTTACAGCACTTTAACTTAGATATTATTGTATTAGATAGTATTATTATTATAGACTGAAACAATTGACAATATTGTTCTATCTTGTTTATATTTTCAGACATGATGACCTGAAAGAGATGTTGGACAGTAATAAAGACTCGCTGAAGCTGGAGGCCATGAAACGAATCGTTGCTGTGAGTTTTGCTTTTCTTATCTCCAAAACCACTTTGTGTAAATAGCAACCCCCTAATAACCACCTGTAAAGTCATGACTGATACAGAGCTGTGCTGGGAAATCAGCGGTGAGTTTCATGGACCATTGGTCATAATATCCCAGTAGCCTATAGGAGATGTCACGTTTGGTTTTATAGGTGTAATAACGGAACCTGAGCAGACGTCAATAAATCAACCCACCCTCCCAACCCACACATGAACACAGAAAATCGAATTAAAATCCTACAGGTTCACCATCAAATGTAGGAGTCGTGTTTGTGTGTCTGTGTTAACAGAATACTGTAATTGTGGGTGATAAATAAAGACGTCGTGGCTGTTTGTTTTGTGACTGAAGCGTGTGTGTGTGCTTGCATCAGGCAGCGTTTGGGCGAGCGCTTGGAAATAGGACAGGAATGCACAGCGTTTAATATTCATGAGTGGATTTAGTTTCTCTGTATTGTTGTGGATCAGATCAGGGCTGAAATATTTATCATCCAGACAGAGCTCAGTAGCCACAAACAGCCACCTGATACACATGAGGAACCAACAGCAGGTAGATGTGTCCATCTGAAGCCAAACCCAAACCTGATCAAGAAGAAGCTAAAATGTTCTTTCTGAACACACATTCATTGTATTAATATATATTTTTAAATAGGTCCCGTCTCTGTAATGACTTCCCTTTTCATCTGCCGTCACCAGAACCTTTTATTTCTTTAACCCTTCACATCTTATAGGCACTTTTTACCTGTTTAATTCCTTATAGGACAAACTAAAAATATATTTTTGTAGTTGTATTCTTGTGCTATAAAAATGTTTTTTTTTACCAAAATGTCTTCTGGACACGTTTGTCCTATACTGTACATTCAGTCACTTTATAAGTGTCTTAATAGTTTTAGCAGCTCTAAAAATAAATCAAAACTATAGTCTGTAATCGTAGTGAACTATAGTAGTTTTACCCCTACTAGTTAAAAACGACATGCTTAAAGGTACAGTTTGTAGAAATCCCCGCTAGAGGGCGCACGATCAAAACAACAACAATCTCGTCGCTTGATGACGCTGTGTAGAAGCGTTGAATGATGGGTTATGTTGTCTTCAACTAAACCGCTGATGGTACCGCTGATACATCAATCAGACGGGAACGAGAAATCATGTTAGTGGAAGAGGTAAAGTAATAAAGTTTTATAAATGTTGGGTTTGATGAAATCATTTTATTTCATCATAATGAATTAGACCAGAGTAATGTGGTTTAAAACTAAATTGTTAGTCATAGATGTTACAGTAATTGTCCAATTCGATGGTGTGATAACACTGCACAGTTTTAAGGGTTTAAATCAATCATAGTACAAGTTATTTTGAAGGTACCCACATCATTTGCAATAATGCTAGACGGACGGTACAAACTACTTCCGCATCTGTCGTCGATAGTGTCACGCGGTTGCTACGTCAGTAAAGGCGCTAACAAAGCGGATATGATGTCATTGACAGGCGACTAAACGGCCCGGTCCACTGCTAAGAATGACGATCTTTTCAGGATTTTTAAAAGCAGTCGGAAACATTTGAGATATTGTAAGTACATAAGTAAAATATATATGACATTGGCCTAGTGGTTTTTGGATATTTTACTGCAAAATTCTTACAAATTGTACCTTTAATGTTACAAAACTCTAATGGACCAAAACAAAGAAAAATGTAGTTCACGTAGAAGCCAACTTTCTAAAAACCTTTTATTTTGGATCTTTCCAAAACGAAACAATTTTTTTATAACATTTGGTGCTGAAAGAAAGAGAGAGAGAGAGAGAGAGAGAGAGAGAGAGAGAGAGACTAACCTTGAGCCATGTATTAGGAATTGGTTTATTTCACCTTATAAAATGCAGTCGTTTTTTCCCTCAAATATTCCCTGAGGCTGTGTTTAACTTCCTGCTCAAGTGTTCAGAGAGAGCGTGTGGATGTGTTTGGAATTCTCAGTTTGAGTTTTCTCATTTATGTGGTTCGTTCTTTCATCAGAGTAATAGAAATGCTGTGTGTGTGTTTTCACACAGATGATCGCCCGGGGGAAGAACGCGTCTGATCTTTTCCCTGCGGTGGTGAAGAACGTGGCCTGTAAGAACATCGAGGTGAGTGTCGAACAGAAGAGAAATATCGAAACAGGAAGTGACTCATGAACTTACAGGAAGTCAGCTTTTCAGGGTGTTAATAAATTGAATCTTGATTTTGATACTAGATGGCAGCGTAGTTTTGTTTGTGCTGAGTCAGGAAAACCCAATTACACACTTAATTAGTAGAGCTGTAGACACCCATGATATTGTGTGTTGGATTTGTGTTCTTTCTGAGATAATGTGTGTGTTTTCAGGTGAAGAAGCTGGTGTATGTGTATCTTGTGCGTTACGCTGAGGAACAGCAGGATCTTGCTCTGTTGTCCATCTCTACCTTCCAAAGAGGCTTAAAGGTCCTTAAACACACAACATCATTTTTTATTTAATATAACTGAATAAAACGAAAAAAGAGGATGTTTTCACGCACACACTTGTCCATTAAGAGGGAGTATGTTTGACTCTGCCCCCTAGTGTCAGATGAGGGAAATACACCATTTAAAGCGTTAGTTCACCCCAAAATGAAAATTCTGTTATCATTTACTCAACCTGTATGACTTTCTGACTGCTGCGAAACACAAACAAGATATTTCGAAGAATGTTGATAACCGAAAACCGTTGGTCCCCATTGACTTGCATTGGTTTTGTGTCCATAAAGTGTAGGTCTATGGGGACCAACGGTGTTTGGTTACCAACGTTCTTCTAAATATCTTATTTGTGTTTTGCAGAAGAAAGAAAGTCACACAGGTTTAAAATGACAAGAGGGTGAGTAAATAATGACAGAATTTTACATTTTGGGGTAAACTATCCCTTTAACTCTTTAAATGGACAGTTCACCCAAAAATGAAAGTATGGTTACCCTTATCTCACCCATAAGAAGTTTCAAACCTGTATTCACTTTTGTACTGCTGGACACAAAGAGACATTAAAGTATGTCAGTTTTTCTTAATCACTGTGACCAATGACCCCTGACACAGGACCCTAACCAGCTGATCCGCGCGAGCGCCCTGCGTGTGCTGTCCAGCATCAGAGTGACCATCATCGTACCCATCATGATGTTAGCCATCAAAGAAGCCGCGTCTGATATGTCTCCATACGTCCGCAAGACAGCGGCTCACGCCATACCCAAACTCCACAGGTACCAAAAACAACCGTCCGATGTTTCTATCCGAGTATCTGCTCGCTTTACCCATCAGCGGCTTCGGTGTAGTTTGCAGACTTTTCAAACACAATGTTTTTCTCTCCCTGCAGTCTGGATCCTGACCAGAAAGATCAACTCATCGAAGTCATCGAGAAGCTATTGGCTGACAAAACCACAGTGAGTTACGGGTCCGTGAGATATAACACGTGTTCCTAATGTGATCTCACACCTGAAGTGTGTGTCTTTGCGTGTGTCTAGCTTGTGGCTGGCAGTGTAGTGATGGCATTCGAAGAAGTGTGTCCGGACCGCATCGATCTCATCCACAAGAACTACCGTAAGCTGTGTAACCTGCTGATCGATGTGGAGGAGTGGGGTCAGGTGGTCATCATCAACATGCTCACCCGCTACGCCCGAACGCAGTTCCTCAATCCCAACATCAACGTGCGTATCAGAATTGTGCGTGTGTAAGGAGTAGGTGGACTTTCTCATCAAGTGCGTGTGTGTGTGCAGGAGTCTCTGTTGGAGGAGGGCGATGAGAAGTCGTTTTATGCTTCTGACGAGGAGGAAGAGGAAGAGAAGAAGGTCGAGGCATCCGCTCTGGCCAAGAGGAAACCGTATGTGATGGATCCTGACCACAGACTCCTGTTGAGAAACACTAAACCTCTGCTGCAGAGTCGCAACGCTGCCGTGAGTCTTTCATCCGTAGCGCTTGTCTCTCTATCGCCACCTCTGTTTGAAACATAGAACTGCAGGGGACTTTATGTACTTTGTTTATATAAATACATTTTTAGTGCTGTTCTCAGCATCTTATTTAATATTTATATTTTTAGGTTTGTTTAATTTTATAGTTTTTTTGTGGCGAAACTTTATGCGAAATCCCTATTTTTGTAGGTGGTGATGGCGGTTGCTCAGCTGTACTTCCATTTGGCTCCTAAAGCAGAGGTGGGCGTCATCGCTAAAGCTTTGGTCAGGTTAATGCGGAGCCATAGGTATATAACCACATACCACTTACAAACAAATACACACACGCACAGCTTAACAACTCAACTCCATCTGTAAAACAAACAAAAAAGGAAGTGGAGGGGTTATGGGTTCAACCTCTGATGAGACTGCGGTTCTGTTGACGTGTCTGCAGATTATATACATCATCCATTATTCACATCCGTCATTCCATTTTGCTTCCTTTCAAGTGTTTTGAAACTTCCAGTCCAAGAATATTAATCTATTTTGTTCACCCACAGAATGTGTTATAGAGGACACACACAGAGTGTGATGCTTTTTAACTGGTTTTGAATACTCACGTTTCTCTCTCGCGTCTTTGACTTTTGTGTCTGTGTAGTGAAGTGCAGTATGTCGTGCTTCAAAACGTCGCCACCATGACCATCAAAAGACGGGTAAGCACACCACAAAACAGAAAATTGCGGCGGATCTTGTTGATCATTTACTAATGCGTGAAAAATGTCACAGATAGGAGAGTCTAAGAGCTGTTTTAAAATTTCATTTAAAAGTTTCTTTATATAAATATATGAAGTCTTTACTAAATATACTGGACGTGCACAGTTATCCTTCTTCAATTATATTTTAATAGATTGTCCTGCAGAGATTTTACAGTTTGGCTCTTTATGAAAGATTGTCAAAGAGATCTTGATGGTTTGGAAGAATGACGTATAAAAAAAAAAACTGAGGTGTTAAATTTGTTTGTTTTTTGTTGCAGGGAATGTTCGAACCGTATTTAAAAAGCTTTTATATTCGCTCCACGGACCCCACCCAGATCAAAGTTCTCAAGGTGAAATGACACTCAACTTACATTTGGCTTTGAAACACTTTTATTTGTATCTTATAACTGAATACAAGCAGAAATCTGAAACAACTTATGTACTGATGACTTTTTTTGGACTGAAGCTGGAAGTTCTGACTAATTTGGCCAACGAGACAAACATCTCCACCCTCCTGAGAGAATTTCAGGTACTATTGTGCCTTTTCTTTAGTTTTGTATTTATTTCGGTGTGTGTATATGATATATAGGAATAGTTGACATCGATCTGTTTCTATGTTTGTGCCACAGACGTACATTAAAAGCATGGATAAGGATTTCGTAGCCGCGAGCATTCAGGCCATCGGTCGCTGTGCTACAAACATCGGTGAGGTCAGAGACACCTGCTTGAACGGCCTCGTCCAGCTGCTCTCCAACAGAGACGGTGAGAACACGCAATTAAAAATAACACTGGTGTGATGCACCCTGTGCGTGTCTTTGAAAATGTCCGGTAAGATCTTACGTGCATGTGTGGGTTTAGAGTTGGTTGTAGCTGAATCGGTTGTGGTGATCAAGAAACTCCTGCAGATGCAGCCCGAGCAACACAGTGACATCATCAAGCACATGGCCAAACTCATCGACAACATCCAGGTACCTTTCCCATCCATACCTCGCACGCTTAAACACGCTCGTATCCGTTTTTGCAGTCCTGACTGTGTGTCATGTGTAAGGTACCGATGGCCCGTGCCAGCATCCTCTGGCTCATCGGCGAATACTGTGAGCACGTTCCCAAAATCGCCCCAGATGTCTTGAGGAAAATGGCCAAGAGCTTTACGAACGAAGAGGACATTGTCAAACTTCAAATCATCAACCTGGCAGCCAAACTGTATCTGACCAACTCAAAGCAGGTGAGAACCTCTCACACACATTTCCTGTCAAGTGTGACACAATTTGCAATTTTTGTATCTCGTTGTCTTACAGACTAAACTGTTAACACAGTACGTGCTGAACCTGGCAAAATACGACCAAAACTATGACATCAGAGACCGCGCTCGGTTCATCCGCCAGCTGATCGTGCCTACCGATAAGAGCGGTGCTCTCAACAAATACGCCAAGAAGCTTTTCCTCGCCCTCAAGCCCGCTCCTGTCCTGGAGTCTCCGTTTAAAGGTAGGATCACGGCATAAAATGATGTAACCGCCAAGAAAAACTATCGAAATACCAGCAAAATGTGTTTGTTTGGCAGACAGAGATCATTTCCAGCTGGGATCACTGTCTCACCTTCTCAACGCTAAAGCTTCCGGATATCAGGAGCTGCCCACCTGGCCCGAATCGGCGCCCGACCCGTCCGTGCGCAACGTGGAGGTGAAGGATTCAGTGTGTGCAGGGCGAACAGTTCTGACAGGGTTCAGAGGCCGCAGGGGTGCTTCTTCAACTGACCACCAGAGGGAGCATCAACATGCAAGACCTCCCAAAGAAACGCCCTCCTCGCTCATTAGCATAACTCCACCCTCATAATGCATAAAATCACACACTCTGCATTTCAATGGGGTGGTAGCTATTCATACCGCATTCCTATTGGTTGCTTTCTGGAATGAAAGAGATTGGGATTGGTGCGTGGCTTTTTCCGCCACGCACTTGTTATTTAGAGCTGTTTAACGTAGAGTATATTCGAGCGAAGCATTCAGCGTAATAAAACCCCAAATCATTCTCAGACCGGACTACCTGGTTCTCGATTTGAGTTAAAAACCATTCATTGATCAAAGCATATGCATGAGATCTGAGGTCTTACGCTACAGTCAGGGGCTCCAGCTTCAGGTTTTTGTCTGTAGGATGTTTACATTTGTTATTTTATAAAACCATCATTCACAGAGCAGATTTCACCGCACCCCTGTTTGCCCACTTGTTGACAGTGTTATCTCTCTGTCTCTGCCCACAATGCATTGCAGCAAGAGGAATACATAGCCAACAGCGAGGGCCGAATCGGCCTTCTTGGAGATTGGAGAGAGGTGCCCACAAGAGTGCAGTGGCTTCTCTCTCTCGCTGATCTTTGTGCGGTCCAGTTTGACCTTCTTGCATTGAAGTGTGTGTGAAATCTGCTGAACTACGAATCCGTTTTCAGCCGTACAAACCATCACATCAGCAAAATCCATATTAACGTCGCACTTCCATTTCTGTGAAACCAAATGCTCAGCAAAGCATCCAAACATCACGCGAATACAAATTTGCTATTTATACATATTTACACATTACCGGTGGAGTATATGAGAGACATCAATTGCAGGGAAAATTCACTAAACGGTTGCAAACACTGTTTTAATTGTGTAAAAACAATCACTTTATTTTCCTTGATTAGGCCCCTCCCTCTTTTTGACGTCACTGTTTTTTTATGAATTTGATTTCTAACCGATCTGTGAGATTAAATGGAGTGCAAATGCTTAATCTAACGAGAAATGAAGTCAGAAATCTCACAGATGTCTCTGTCATTAGAGTTACTGAAGAGATGTCAACAATGTGTTAAACTGAGCTCAGATTTGTCAAGTGCCCAATCAAAAGTCAATATTATTGAAGATATGAACATTTTTCATCAAATTTACCCAAATCCAGATTGTTTTCCCTCTACAACCTACATTCATTTTACACCTCCATACTCTTCATGTGTTTGAACAATTACACTCTGTTTCTCCAATGGGATTTGAGCATCTATCAGTGAATGCAATTCATCTTTAGTGAATTCCCCCAAAAGTTTCCATTGCTTTGACTGAGACTAACTTAAAGAAATATTCACGTGTAAGAGACCGAGTATACCTGCTGATCTGTTGAAAAGTGCAACTTGATTCCTTGTGTGTACTTTGAAATCTTTTCTTTATTTTCTGTTCTTTCCTTTCCTCTTCTTCTGGCCATCTCACAGCATCACTCTTGCGTTTCTTTTGTTTCTTTCTCGTTTGCCAGGTTATTAGACTGCTCGAAAGAGTCACCACTTTAACCAGCGTGAGTCCGTCAGTCACCCTTAGCGTCAGACCCAAGAGCTTTTGCCACCAGCTTAGTCTAGCGTCTGTTCTGTGCTAGATCAGCCTTTCCCTTTCCTCAGCCCCTGCTCTACGAATTAACTCAGAATCCTCACCAAAACATCGAGGACGACCTACAGCGCTGATGCTCAATTTCAACTATTCCTGATTTACTTAACATGCAAATAGTACTAAAAACGTCCACGCAAATTGATGCTAACTCAATGATTCGGTGCTGGAGGTCGTTTTGTGTTTTTGAGGATATGATTTTTTTGTGATGTTTAAGCATACACGATAAGAAAATGAATGTGGCCATGAATGCACGACCTTCGCAGCTACAGAGACCAAGCGCTGGCCTCGGGAACAGAGTTTTGTTATTAATGTATAAGTGTAAAAGAACACACTGCTTGTAAAGAGGCATTCATGGCCGTTCGGATATTTCTGCCTGATTTCAGGATCTGGTTTGACTCTGAATCTTGGTCCTTTTGCAGATTCCAGATTGGAGCAAATGCACGAGCCGGAAAGATCGGAAGGAGAAGAAAGTGGAGAAGCCGTTCTATTCCGATTCGGATGGGGAATCAGGACCGACCGAATCTGCGGATAGCGGTAACCACGGAGACAACAACATCCTGTCTATAATGAATAAAGCATCACTGCCGTCTTTATTTTCAGTGCAAATGTCGAAACATTTTTGCTTAGAACAAGAGAAAATATCTGCTGAGGTGCAAGAACAAAAAAAGTCTTATTCTGTATTTATTATATTTTTTATGCATTAACTTGATAGTAAATATACCTTTTAGAAGATACAAAATATTTTGCCTAACTGATTCAAGAATTTTTCAATATTTGTGCAGAAAAATAAGATTTAAAACATATTTTATTAAATTTTCAAATGTGAAATCTCTACTCTTATATAGACGATACTTTTTTGTAATCGATCACAGAAATTTTGAGGTGAACTTTGATTTTGTTGAGTTTCTAAAAACGTTCCCTAGCTAGGTATCTCACTACAGTTTGAAGCAGATCTACATTGATTTTTGTGGGGTTTCTTTTCATTCTAGAGTCAGACTCGGGCAGCGGGTCGGAGAGCGTTAGCGGCAGCGATGAGAGCGCTTTCGGCTCAGAAAGTGAGGAGAGCGGAGACGAAACCGAGTCAGATGAGGAAGAAGAGGAGGAGGAGAAGATAAAGAAAAAAAGGGTGGAGAAAACCAAAGCAAAGAAACCGGTGGTGGAGAGCGCAGAGAGGTCTTGTACATTTACTAGAAACACTAATGGCTGGAATACACTACAAGACTGATTTTTTTTAACTAGACATCATACGCTTGCAGACTTTTTGAAAATGTCAGATAGAAACACACTAACTGATCAAATCTGCAGACTGGCACAGACTTTCTACAACAGGCCCAGACTGAAAATCTGAGCAAAATTCTTGTAGTGTAATTTAGCTTTAAGACAATCTGAATTGACACAAGAATGAGCTCAGAGTGTTTCGGTTCATTCTCACAGTGAACAGAGCAGCGGCGCAGAGGACAGGAAACGCTGCAAGAAGACGGGAAAAGATCGAAAAAGCGCTTCAGAGTCAGAGAGCGAATCAGAAAGCAGCGAATCAGAAGAGGAGTCAGAGGACGAATCAGAAGAGGAATCAGAGTCCGACGCTGACATCAGAAAGAAGAAGGTTGGACTTTCTCTCACACGAGCGAGTAAACGTATAGTTTTGACTTCTTGCTCTTCATCTGTTTTTATTTCCGTTTCATTCAGGCACCAGCAAAACAGCCGCCCAAACAACCAAAAAAAGTAAACAAGAAAGAATCGCAAGAAATGTCTTTGCTGGATCTGGATGATTGTGAGTTCGAATGTTTTCATATTTAAAACCAAATACTTGAATGTCTAAAACGATCTAAATCACAGATCCGTCTCTCTCAGTCGAACCGACCCCAGCATCGGCACAGGTGACACCAGTCAACTTTCTGTCCAGCAGTTTGGTGTCTGATCTGGAGGGTTTGTCATTAACCGACACCATTCTGGCACCAAGTGTGAGTTTTGTAAACTCACGTAATTCTCGCGACTTTATTTAAATGGTATAAATATTCCAACTTTGCTCTTCTCTGACAGACCATCGCCCAGTCTGCTACAATGAAAATGTGTGAACTCCTGCACCGCATAAGAGGCGAGGGTCTTGCCGTTGAATACTGTTTCAGCCGGCAGCCCTTCGGCCCCGACCCCAACATGGTGGCCGTCCAGATCCAGTTCACCAACAACACCACCTCAGAGACTAAAAACATTCACATCGAAGAGCCCAAACTTCAGTCGGGAATGAGGATCAGAGAGTTCTCTGAGATCGGTCTGTCCACGCTTGGGTTCATTCAAAGGGTGTTTCTTTTTCCAGAGGAATAATTTTGAGTTCATTGTTGTTCTGTGTGTTTGCTTTCTTTCAGAGTTGATGCCGGCAGGTGAATCGGTTACAGTAGTGATGGGCATAGATTTCTGTGACTCGACGCAAGCGGCAAACTTCCAACTGTGGTGAGAACTAGCTTCAAATTAGCTTAAGATGCTAAAGACTGTGGCTCCAGTTGAGCAAAAAAATATGTTTGATCTAATAATCATGGGTCACCATCTAGAAGCCATGTTATACCAACAAAACATCAGCATCTGGTTTTGATGGATTTCCGACAGGCTTAAATGTATCTAATTTATGCGAAACCACATCATGGTCTTGATTTGCTATGATGTTTGCTCGCAAATTTGCTTTGTTTTAGCACCCACACCCGCAAGTTCTTCGTTTCAATCCAGCCTCCCGTTGGGGAGTTAATGACGCAAGTGTTTCTGACAGAAAATGATTTCAAGAAGGAACAGGGTGAGCAACAACTTTAACTTTATCAACTTACTTAAAGGTCATCATTTATTCACCCTCATGTCATTCAAAACAGAAAAGAAGATATTTTGAGAAACGTCTCAGTGGTTTTGTGTCTTCCCATACAAGGGAAGTCAATGAGGTCAATGGGGTTTGGTTACCAACATTCTTCTAAATATCTTGTGTTCTGAAGAAGAAAGAAGTCATACAGGTTTGACACGAGGATGGAAGAATGATCATCTTTGGTTGAACTATATCTTTAATCATCCACAAACTTTCTTTTGAATGTTAAAGTGGGGAATAAATCCATTATTGCTTATTTTCAATCTCGATAATTTTTCAATGTCGATGCAGAAGTCGCTCTGAAATTTTTGAAGTGTACATTAGAAGAAGAGAAACTCTATAATGTCTTTTTAAGACTCTCATAAAAAAAGTTTCATGGTTTCCGGGCGTTCCTACTTACAAGTTTAGAAAACCAAATTACAACTTGACTTTTTGTGATTTCGGTTGCAATAGGAATTGACCAAGTTTATATTTGACTCCTTTATAGTTTTGACAGAGCCAGGAAGCTTGTTCAACAAAAACATCAAACCTAAAATTTATTTTCACACAGTTTGACATAATATTTTTACAAACTCGTGTTGTTTCTTTCCTGTTGAGTCATTTTGTCGCTATCCAATAGAGAATCTATCGAATGGTAAGTTTCTGTAGCCGAATAGATTAGCATTTGCACTCCCTTCCTTTTCCCTTTAACACAAAGTCACAAAGTCACACCCCCATGCTCTCGTTCTATAAGTGACTATGCTTCTAGCCACCCTTACTCTTATCTCCAGCTATCGCCTTGGCGACCGTTACCATGACTGTATCTCCTCACGGCACGTCAAGGTGACAACGTGCTGCATCTCACTAGGAATGTGCCGTCCACACAATGATGGATCGTGACTTGCAGCCCAAGACTCCCGCCTTACATTTTCACAATAAAAAAAGAACATTGTAACTTTAGTTTTGTGCTGACTTCAGGGTCAGTAATGCACCCACGTTCCCTTAAAATGTTGCCTAGGTAGACAGCTCACTAGGTTTAGAAACAGATCTGTTTAAGCTCATGTCAAGGTATGTATTAAGCTTGCTCTCTCTCTCTCTCTCTCTCTTAAAGGTCAACTAATGGGAATGAATGAGATCTCGGAGAAGTTAACCCTTGGAGAGAAATGTGTGAATGAGCATGTCATCGTTGAAAGAGTCACGGCCACTGCCAACTTAAGCCGAGTGCCCTGCGGTTCGGATAAAGAGTGCAGGTAACATCCAAAAGACCATTTCAGTCCAGTTTAAATATCACCTGTGACCCAAGATGATAGTCTGTTATTAAATCTTGTACATTTTATTTCTATTCTTTGCATTTCTCTGCTTTTTCTCCACTTGGTTTCTGTTATCCTTGCCTGTGATCTTTTGAACTTCATCTCAGTTCTCCTTCGACTCCTCCCCCTTCTCCGCCTGTTCACAGATTCGCAGGTAAAACCGTCAGCAGCGGCTGCCTCGTGCTGGTCACCGTTGCCGTGAAGGAAGGAAGGGGAGCTCAGTTAACAGTCAACTGCGAGAAGATGGTGATCGGCACAATGCTGGTTAAAGATATCCTACAGGCCCTCACGCAGTGATGACGCCCCCTGCAGTCCAGACCCTCCTATTGCTGCCTAGCACATTTATTTGCAGCTGTGTGTGTGTAAATCTGCCATGTATGGACCGGCTCGTAGCATCAAAAATCAAACCATAGTGAAAGGCATCGGATCTTTTGTTACAGTTTGTTCAGTGTATGTTGCATGAGATCAAAACAGCTGAACACCAGTCAGGGAGGTCAGAGATATATTTTAGTGTGGATTAGATGTTACATTTAGGATCAAAAAACGAATGGAGAGAATTATTCAAAAAACCTTAAATACTATTCTATTCATTTGGCCATATGGTAACCAGTTCATGGATTTATAAAGTAATTTTTCCTTTGAGTTTGTGTCAACAACCGGTCCAAATACTTGCACTGCACAGTAAAACATTTTATATAAACATAATTCATGTTTCTAACCATATCAAACTGGTTAAACTATACAAACATTAACCTTCTGGAGCATATTAGTATAATAAACAACCTTCTAATTTACATCCAATAAATCCAGATATAGATGGATATACAGTTTTTACATATTAGAATTGACTGCCGTTATCTCAAATACAATGTTGTAGCATTTTCAATCTCCCTGAAAAGAAAGTGAATGTCTTAGTGTTTCTTTTAAAACATGTTCATTTTCTGCTAAAAGCATTGCTTGTAGTTTACACTTTGGATTTTTTATCTCAAAAAAAATTGTTATGATGATGTGCTTGTGTGCATAAACCTGATCCTCCTCCACTAGGTTCAAAATCCAGTTTTGCTTTGTCCTCTCTGTGTGACTGTGGGAATATCACGTGTTCTTTGAATATTATATCTCTATTTATTTTAAAGAGTTTTAAATGTCAATAAAGAAGAATGTGCACCGGATTGGACATATTGTGGGTGTTGAATATGCATTTGAAGACTCATTTAAATGTATCATTGGAGGTGTGCGCGTCACAGTCCCCGTGTGCACGTGCTGGAGACGTGCGCATGTTAATTGCTGCTTAAACACTCAGACAACGGTTGAGTTTAGAGTCAGAGTTTATCGTATCCAGTACCAGTTTAAGACTCGTTTTGAGTGTCTTAAGTTCATTTAGTAAAACTTAAGCATCGTGTTTTTTGTGCGCTTTGGTTGCCGCGCGCCCGATATGGATTTCTGCAAGGTATGAGCGCACGCGCACTAATACGCGCTTTCAGTCTAGTTTTTTGGTTTTAATAACTTAATATACAACTGTACATATGCATTGCTTATCAAATTGCAACTTGGTTGTGTACATAAAACTACATAGATAGAGTAAACACGACACAAAAAGGTCTTATTAATATTGAAGACAAGATGAGAGAAATATTGTCATACACTGACCAATATAATGTCTTGGTGTTATAGCCTAATGACCAATAACCGATTTATGCTAATAAATCTGGGGCATCAATTGCGTACCAAAAATGTGCAATTCTCCGCGAACAAACAGGAATTTATAAAAATAAATAAAGCTTAAATATGTGAACACCTTATGGACACTCCACTGTGCGTAATACGAACACTTTAATGCAAAAAGTTTCCCCAAAATGACGTCGGTCCCCTGACTTCCGCTGTCTGAGCACCAAACCAGAGACATTTCTCAAAATATATGAATTTGTCTTCCATAGAAACATGTTATGATGGTTATAATTTTAATATACAAGTTTCATACATGACGCGCTGAGATTCGACTTTGTGCACGTGCACTTTTTCCTGTCAGAACTCATAAACATAGGCTATCTGTCGCTCAGATCAAAGAGATTAAAATGTGATATTTTTACGCAAAATATACTTATTAGCCCTTAAATCACTTTTGTGCTTATTGTGAAGCTATAGTTCCAATGCATGTCCATATTTGAGTTATGATAATATATTTCCATGCTCTTTATATAAGGGCAACTGAAATGTTTACCATTCATAAGAACTTCTGTTTCACAGTGTAATAGAGAATATAACCAGTGTTGTGATAACGGCGAGCCTGCAGCTCAGAGGGTCTCCGGACCCCTCACAAGGGCCGCCGGGACCAAAGACATCTGGAAACATTACATGGGTAACTAAAATCCATAAACACCACAGTTTAGTCTAGTATGATGTTATACACAACCATCTTTAGAGTGGGCGGGTCCTTTTAGGATGGGCGGTCCATGCTTGTGTCATTTGAGGATGAATCTAGGGTGTGTCTGGTACAGACTGGGTTTAGCAGAGAGAGAGAGAGAGAGTGAAGTCAAATGAGCTGAATCATAGTGATCATTGGAGCCCGGCCCCCGACTGTCTGTTTCTCTGCTGAGTCAGGCCAATCACGAGAGAGAGAGAGAGAGAGAGAGAGAGAGACTACTGTACCCTGACCAAAACACGTGATTCAGTATACACGCATTCACAGAGAGCGAGAGACAGACAGACTGGGAGAGAAACTACTCATTGATAGGAAGTAGTGGGTCTGTGTTCTGGCGGTTGGAGTGTGTTAGTGAATGTGTATGATGTCAGCCTTTAGCAATAGCAGTCGTGTGTGAGGTCCGAACGGAGCTGTCACATGTTAAACGGGGCAGTAATGAACACACATAGGTACAATGACCTCATCTGGACCCGCTGCAGGTTGGTAACTCTAACTTGTGTGTGATGTAGTCAACGTTGGTTAAGGGGATTTGTGCCTCTCTCTCTCTCTCTCTCTCTCTCATAGATGTGTCAGACACAAGCCCCTCTCCGCTGGTTGACAGAATGCTGTTCCCTCCAGATCAGCAGGACTCTACGACCGCTGTGCCCGGCGTTGATGAGCTCAGTCTGGGCCTGCTGTTTCTCAGCCTCCCATGCTGGAACCGGCCGGAACCCCAGCGTCTGACCCAGCCCTTCACCCAGACACCCAGTGAGTGAATCAGCGCCGTGTTTCTGCATTTCTGTGCCGAATGTGCATTTGATGAAACGTTTCATTGTTGCACTTTGTGTTCGGTGTGTGTCGATACATTTTTCTAGAAGGTCTCGTCTGTAGTGACTCTGTGTTTTTTTACCCGTGACTAATCACTTTCACACCAATAACAGAAAACAGAACGGTGGATTCTTAAGAGTCGGGTCACATTTCATTTTGACTTTCTTTTTGGCTCACTAGTCTTGTATTACAAGCGTAAATGAGTCAGTGTGTGGGTGTGTGGCTGTCCAATTGTGTTTTGAATAAAAGCCATGATGTGCCTGAGGTTTGTTCTGACCCAAATCCCATTATAGAGGATCACACACACGCATCTTATTTCTGCTGTCTCATGCCATCAGCATTTTTACAGGAATATGCACGAACGGATCCTTTACGGTTTCGGAGTCACATGCTTGGTTTATTAAGATGCTTTTTAATCAAAATTTTTAACTATTTCTGGTGACATTTCAGACACTTCTCAAGAAATTCTCACATGAGTCTCTGAAGAGATTTCAAACAATGTCTCAATGTTCAGATTTCGTCAGACACTACTGTCACAATAAAAATGGTCAAGACCAAATTATAACATTTTTAACATTTATAGACGCCAACAAGATAAAGGTTATCTGGCCCAAACTTAACCTGTTTACCTCTGCTCAGAATCAATAATTGTTGAGTTTAGTTTAATACGGTTAATATGCAACAAAATATGAATACATATGAATATAAATAAATATTAAATACATTTAATATTTAAATATTAAAAATATATAAATAATGACCAAACACAGAACGGAAGTTATTTTGTTGCCCGTGTACGATGAAACCGTCTATATTTACCCTTAAAAAACACAAATGCTTCATTTTCACAACTGATCATTCATTTCTTCCAGTTATAAAAAAAAAAAAAAAATGGTTGATTAAAGCTTGTGTTGACATCAAATTCTCTTCCGCAGTGCTGGATCTCTTAGGCGCTTCACAAGCCGCAGATTCCGGTCGGCAGCAGGACTTCCAAACTCATGAGTCGGCAGGTTTGGGCGACCCGCTGGAGAGGTTCTGCGCTCTGAATCACATGACCAGCAACATGTTGGAATCTTACTGTCTGTTGCGTTCTGAATCCAGCAGCCCCGTCAACTCAGAGACCAGCGGAATCTCATCGGGATCCGATCACCTGGTGAGGTTTGAGCTGGGATAACCCGAAAGAGTGTGCTAGAACGTTCCCAAGTTTCTGTTTCCATGGTGACGGTGTGAGTCTTGCTAAAGACTTTCTGGTCTGTTTCTGGCAGGTTTCCCTTAGAGTTTCTTCTCCACAGACCTCACGGCTGCCCAGACTGCAGGGTGAGGGTCCGAAATTGGGCTTAGATGCACGTCTGGAGCAGAACTCGCTGCCCACCCCCACCGCTCGGGCTGAAGGGTCGGTCACTGGATGCTGGTCTACAGGTTCTGTCTGGCCCGGCTGGGACAGTTTGAGTTTGAACAAACCTGCCTTCTGCATCGAGAGAGAAGCTAAACTACACAAACAAGCTGCAGGTAGTCCTGAGTTACGATAGTTTTCAACGGTATTGTAGTTTTATATATTTTCGCTTTTATTTTTATATTTTTAGTTTGTTTGTTACTTTGTTATGTGCTTTTGCCTTTTTACTATTTATTTGTTTATTAGTTTATTTTGATATTGCTATATACATTTATTTTTATTTCAGTTTTGCTGATAATTTAGTTTTTCATAAAAAAATAAAAAAATATTTTATAATCTTAAACTTATTTCGCTTATTCAGTGTTCATAAATTTAAAATTTTTAGTTAGCTTAAGTTTTCTATATAATATTTAACCTGATGATTAATTGTTTTCGATGAATTGAACGTTTTAATAATTGTAGTTATTTTGCAGACACATTAGGCACATCATGACTTAGCATTAGTGAGAGTGGATTATATTTATTGAGTCAAGTATTGTTAGTAAGCAACAGTTTTGGGTAAGTTACTCTAAAAAACAAATTGACTACTAGTTACTTATTAAATATTCAATCGTGTAATTAGATTACTTTACAAATTACTCTCTCCAAAAGTATTTAATAACTTATTACTTTCTATATCCTATATCAACCTTGATAAGAATTGATTCAAGGATAGACATGAAACGGCTTATTTATTTTATTCATTCAAATAAATAATAAATAACTACATTTACATTTACTTATTTAACTAGAATTATTCTTATAGACAGTTAAATTACTTTTTATCGGCTTGGTTGTGGAGGAGATGTATAAAACTACAATTATTCTTATTAATTGACCGAAGTAAACAAATGTGAGAAGAATACATTAAAGGAGACGTTTTAAAGTAAGGATGTCGTTTCCACTATTGAATATATAACACAGTATGTTGTTCAATTACATCATAATTAAATTACAGAAAAATAAGAGTGATCCCTCACTTTACTTTTTCAATGGAAAAGTAATTAAATTACAGTAACTAATTACTTAATAACTAGTTACACCCAACACTGGTAAGCAAGCTATTCTGTGTGCTGTGTAGTGTGTACCCTTACCAAAAAAAGTATACTTCATGTGTATTTTATTTAGTATTTCTTATTAAAGTTCAATTATAATTGAAGTAATATCAATGTGCTATTAGTATACTTTTAAGTGTACTATTTAAATACGACTAAGGACTTAATTGTTTAGTTGTGTTTAGTTTATAAAAGTGTACTTTAACAGTTGTAACTTTGGTACAAAATCAAGTGTACACTTTAAGTTGACTAGATAAATATCTGTATCTTATTTTATTATAGTTCATAAAAGTGCACTTTGAAGCATACTCTCCGTAAACTATTAGTGAAAGTAGTGAGAACAATGATCGACATACTACTCAATCAAAACAGTTAACACAACTACAACTACATTTTTTGACCGTCTAGTGAACTTAAGTGTAACTCTGAGGACATTTCTGAAGTAGATATCTTCTGGTTGGCCTACATAAAGTATATTTTTGAGAAGTGCATAAAAAGTAGAATAAAAGTATATTTTAGAAGTACACCAATAGCACACTAGAAGAACTTATAAACAATAGAATAAACAATGATAATTTTGTGATCGTGACTGTCCATCACAGCGCTGAATGAAGCCACATACATCTGGGAAGGTCATCTTCCATCTCAACACTGCAAAAATCCTGTTTACTCCTGTAAAGTGTTTTTGGGAGGTGTACCATGGGACATCACAGAGGGTGAGCCACCAGACACACTTCTGAGCTAAAGATTATTCTGATTTATTCTTTTGAAGACAAACAAGGTATTAAAGGACGATCTTGATTATCTTTCCGCAGCGAGTCTGTTGAGCACATTTAGCGTGTTTGGTCCATTGAAAGTGGAGTGGCCCGGTAAAGAGAGCAAACATCCACGCTGCCCTCCGCAAGGTATAGACAACCATCACCTGACAATGGATCGCCAGAAATCTACAATTTTATATATTTTTTACTGTAAATTATCCTATATTTCGCGTAGGTTACGTGTATCTGGTGTTTGAATGGGAGAAGTCCGTGAAGGCTCTTCTGCAGGCCTGTACTCCTCACCGTCTGCACTCGGACGATTATCTCGAGTTTTATTACAAACTGTCCAGCAGGCGAATCCAAAGCAAAGACGTAAGAACACTCCACTTACTGTAATCACATGGCTTTAACGACCCCTGACTTCTGACCTTCACTCGCAGGTGCAGGTCATCCCGTGGGTGATCTCAGACAGCAATTTCGTCTGCTGTGCCTCCCAACGCCTCTGCCGCAATAAGACCGTGTTCGTGGGCGCTCTGCATGGCATGTTGAATGCTGAAGCTTTAGCTCACATCATGGAAGAGCTCTTCGGAGAGGTCGTGTACGCAGGCATCGACACAGACAAGCACAAATATCCCATAGGTCGGTTTATTGGTCTGGTTTAAATAAGCAGGATCAGTTTGGATTTGGTGGTCTGAGGTGTTTGTACTTCTAGGTTCTGGAAGAGTGACCTTCAGGGGCCAAAAGAGCTACTTGAAAGCTGTGACCGCCGCGTTTGTGCAGATTAAAACCTGCAAGTTTACAAAGAAGGTACAGGAAAGCATTTATATACATACGTATATTATATATAACATATATTGGTTTTTCATCTTTTTCTCTTCGTGTCTGCTCTGAAGGTCCAGATCGACCCGTATCTGGATGACTCTGTGTGCCAAATATGCAACAGTCAGCCTGGACCGTTCTTCTGTAGAGCTCAGGTTTGCTTTCACAGATAACATTAGATGTGACAGAGCATTTATTAGACATTAATATAATTTTAGCATTTTCTGGTGGGGTATCTGTCACTGTCTTGTATTTCTGATAAGCAAAACGTCTAAAAGTGATAGTTCACCCAAAAATGATAAGTCTGTCATCATTTACTCACCATCAAGTTGCAAACCCGAATACATTTATTTGCTCTATTGAACATAAAAATTAAGTATTTTTTGTGCTTAAAAATCGTATATAAAATAATAGAAATAAAAATAATTATACTGTTCTAAGTATAATCTAATATACATTTGTATATTTGTACTGAAAATCAAGACAAAAATACTGAGTAAAATAATCATTTTTGCAATGCACACCACTACAACAAAGCAAATTCTGACACCAGACTCAAGCTAATGTTTATTCACTTGAATTCCCTTTCAGGCCTGTTTTAAATACTATTGTCGCTCGTGCTGGCATTGGAGACACTCTCTGGATGTGCTGAGGAACCATCAGCCTCTTATGCGAAACCAGAAGGCTCTGAATCCTAACTAAACCCACGAACATCCATAAAAAACTGTTTCATTAGGAAGCGAACGCAAAGAGCCCACAGCACAGAAAGCCTGGAATTAGTTCACCGCTTGAGAAGAGATCGTAGTGTCCGAGAAAACAAGGCCGTGGTTCCCTAGAGGAAGTTCTTGCGTTGTTGCACTGCATGTGTTCTTGTTCATTATGGCTCTATGCATCGACGGGGTTCATGATGACGACTCATTTTGCACAGTTAACCAGACAGCCATCGCCATGGAGATGACCCCGGGGTTGTGAAGATGGCCGGAGAGTTGTCCGCCTTATTTTAAGAGTTGTGTTTTAGATTTTGCATGCAGAGAATATTAGTTTTAAATCGTGCAGGTCTGACCCTTCGATGCAGGCAAATGCCAGTTTGTGCCTTTGGCTTTTCATTTGTTATTAGTTTTCCATTATTTAATTACATTTATTTATATTTGTTGTTTATTGACATTTTTAAGTAGTTTTACTCGCTTTCTACTTGCATGTTTGGTTCACACCATGGAAATATGAACCAATTGATTTATTTAAATTTTTGCTGCTCCAAGTGCCATTTTTAACAGTACAATATGGTTGATAAGCATCTTGTCAAGATCACGTCACAGCTGGCCGATGCTGTTGCTTAGCAACCACCCATCATCTTTCAGCCATTAGATCAGATACGAGTAGAATTTACTTTGGCCACAGAGATTGTGCTGTACATAGTTTTAATCAAATTGTTGTACTTTAAAAATTAGCACTGGGTTAATGTTTGCCGGTGGTTTTAACATTTATTTTGAGAGGAATGAGGGTAAATCCTCACAGTTACATTGACTTGTGTGTTTCTGTTAAACAAAAAGCTAAAGTCTCTTAATCTCGTTTGAGTGAATCTGTTCTGCTGCTCTAGTTCTTCGCTGTGCCAAAGAGCCTCGTCATTTTCTTGTTGCCTTTTGCGGCTGCTTTTTAGAATTTAAAAGTCTCTACCTCATTCCTCTGCAAGTGTTGCCATGGTTATTTACAAACGTAGATGTTCTGATTGGACAAAATAAAGTTGCTGAAGCATTATATCATTGAATGTGCTGTTTATTCATAAACAAATTTAAAAACACGAAACTTATATTAAAGTTGTTCAATTATATTATCTATTAGAAAATCATAAAAAATTGTCAAAATGATGCTGGTCCTATTGTGCAAAACAACCTAATCGCATCCAGAATAATAGTTTGTGTTTACATAATATATATCCTATATGACTGTGCATATTCATTTTATACTTATAAACTCATACATGTATACATACAGTATTTAGGAAATACTCAAATGTAATTACTTACATTTACCAAATAATTAAAATAATATATAAATGTTTAATTTTTATATTTTTCTTAAATATATGCATTTATGTGTATGCTATTATAAAAACAAAATTACTACGCACAGTACACAGACATACAGTATATTATATAAACACAAACTTTTATTCTGCATGTGGTTAATTGTTTGACAGCCCTTAAAAAATATTTTTATAATTAGCACTTGTGTATCATAAAGGCAAAACTGAAAAGGAAATGTAAAGCTCTTTGGTCCTGTAGTTCGGAATCACGTAAGAGGTCACCCGTGCTTCAAATGTTGTTCATCGGGTGTATCAAGTGAGTTCAGTCTGTTTAGTTTGCGGCAGGCGTAACGCAGCCACTCCTCCTGCCAGCAGGAGCGCAGAGACCATCAGCAGAGGAACAGCACAGCTCGAGTCCACAAGCTGCCCGAAAACCACATTTCCCATGATTGCTGCCACACGACCCACTCCGGTGAAAAACCCCAGAGCTGAGGAGCTGAAACAGACAAACTGGAATGAATAAAATATAATTCGAATGTAACACAGCCAGGACATCCAAACCTTTTTTACAATTGGTAGTGTATCCCTTTCATCTTTGTTTAGGACCCACTGATATTTACCGTAGTTGCGTGGGGTAAAGTTCCGTCCCGAGGACGTCCAGAGCGTTCCAGGAGATGACAGAAACGCCACTGAACACGCAAGACACGATCAGACTCTGAGATTTGGTCTTCACCACGTAGATGACAAACACGCTCACGCTGGACACCATCAAACTGACAGCTATAAGAGAGAAAACGCACACACACCAACCGTCAATTAGATGAATGATGATCATATCATAAATGACAGATTTAAAAATGCCAAACCATTGAAAATACGCTGTACTTACAGAGCAGGATTTTTCCTCCCAATCTGTCCATGAGCAGGATAGTAAAAATGTTTCCTGGAAGGTTTGAAGCTGCAGTTATGAAACCTTCCATGTACACTAAAACAAAACAAAAAATATTACACATCATCTAGTTTTGTTTTGATTTTACTTGTTTGGTCGGGTTATGATGAAACGATACCAGCAGTCTTGACAGGATAGCAGCTTTCATTCGCTGAGCTTTGGATTCGGGATGTGTTGGCACATGCAGACCCTCCATCTTCCATCCTCTTGAAAAGCTCCGGAAACCACATCCATAAGCCATAATATCTGAGAAGAGAGATTCCGTTATTCATTTCATATTTCCATTGCATTGCATTCAAAAAATTAAATATACTTTAAAACACGAATCGCGTGTGTACCCAAATGATATGCAGTAAAATATTATAAGCAGAGCGACGCTTCTTGAAGCCAGTGGTCCGACAAACAGCTGTTTAATGGGGTCAAATGCCTGCAAAACACCAAGACACGTCACGAGTAAGTATTTTTTTTGACATATCAGAGAAACATTCTCTGTCGGCAAGGTCACATGTATAACCTGCTTGAGGCGGCCGCTGAAAGATCTTGGACCGAGTCTGTCTTTCTCTCCATCTTCTTTAGGTCTGATCACAAGCCCCGATGCCTGTTAACACACAAACTCACAACTTTATAAAGAGATACAAATAGAGGGATGGAAAGCAAACACTAGATGGCAACAGATTACATACAGGAAACGTTTTTATGGCGAAATTGTTGTTCAGTCTAAACATCGTCTGGAACACAGATAAAGCCTCCGTCTCACGACCAGCCTGTGGAGGACAAACACACAACTATTAAAACCAACAAACATTCAGACTTGATGGTGTGAGCTACACATGAACCTGGAAATCAGAATATTTAACACATTTATTTGTTTAAAATGAAATTTAGTGTTTACTTTGACTCAAGTCTATTAAATTAGCTTGTTCCCGGTGGACTCAGTTTTTACCTCCATGAGGAATTTTGGGCTTTCTGGCATGAAGAGTCTGAATATAAGTGCCGATGACAAACTTGGAATCGAGCAGAGGACCACGAAAAGACGCCAGCTTTGAAAGTCCATCCAGCTCAGACGAACATTCAGAGATGTTCTGGGAATGACCAACCATGCCACACCTAAACGGAGACAAATATTTTTATTGTTGCATGTTAACCTTCAAAGTATTTATCTGTTTTGCATTGCAATATATCGTTGTTGTGTTTGTTGTTGAATAGCATGTTATGAAGGGTTTACCTGCTGCTAAAATATTTCCAGCCATCCAGAAGGTGGCGAGGGCGCTGATCATCGCTCCTCTCCGTAGACATGGCTGGAATTCCGAAAAATAGGAGAAGATTACAGGAATGGATCCGCCGACCCTGAGGATGTGAGAGGGATGCATTCACGTGATGAGATTCTGTTCAGTTACAGTATTCTTGCAAACATCAGAATGTCTGTATACGTTAAACTCTTTGGATTTGCAGTTACCCGAGTCCACTGAAGAACCGCAGGAGCAGAAAGAGCCAGAAGCTCGGTGCCAAACTGGCCACAGCCCCAAAGACGCCATTCACAGCCAGAGAAACGACAAGGACGCTTCGGCGGCCTCTGCGATCGGCCAGATATCCCCAAACGTAACCTCCCACCATCATGCCTACCGAAAAAATATGTGGAACACGACGTGATGACATCATCTGTTAATCTCTGGCTCAACTGCTTGTTTCTGGATGGACTCAAATCATAAAATCTTTAACGGCGTGACATCAGTGTGACTGCCTTTTCTGACACATGATCAACTCAATGTTCAATCAAACAGGGAACAAACTGCAGTTGGATCAAATTTAACTGAAAACGACATTAATAAAAAGAGAAGTGAATGTTATTTTGATGGTTTTGTATGCATACAAACTAAAATAACAATTTCTTTCGACACAAAGCGCAAAACTGTAACTTATTACTATTTATACCTCTGTTTTGTGTTATTTACCATACGTTTCTACCTTAAAAAGAAACAAAACACTCAGTCACAGTAAACCTAAGCCTTTCAGACTGGATTTTATGATGTTCAACAGGAAAATGTGGGAATGGAATTTACTTCATCGACTGGAAATTTACTTGAAATTAAACGTATGATCAATCAAGACAATAACCCAGAAATATGCTGGCGGTCAGAACTCCCATATCAGCCGAGCTGAGGTGCAGGTCACAGCGGGCGGTGGGCAACAAGAAAGACACGCACAGTATCTCCACAGCATCACTGGCGTTCGCCCACCCGCAGATGACCAACAGCAGCCAGTGGAAGAGCCCGAACCCTGCGGACGGACACAAATACTCAATGATCCATGTGAGGTGTGTGAACATCAGCAATTTTAAATACATAAAGGTCAAATATTAACCTGTTGCTTCAACAGCCTCCTCATAGGAGAGTTTCTTCTTGTTGGTTGCCTGATCATCTAAAAACATCATCACGCAAACATGCAATGACAGGCATTTACAAAGAACTGTGGCACTACAGCTAAAGTAATGCCATTATTACATATACATCATGTGCTATTATCAAAAGTACTTAAAATATACACTTCTACTATAGTAAGTCTGTATGTACCTCGACTTACAATACTTAATAGATCAACTATTTACTAATTTATGTCACACTGTCAGAGATACATTAACCTCATTAAAGTGAACTTCAGTACAGAGAGCTTTAGCACTATATGCAGTATTACATGATCGTTCATGTGTTTTACCATCGTACGCATGTGAGGACTGAAGCAGAGGTTCCGTGTCTTCGTGAGCTCGTCGTGCCATTACATTAATTTTCAGAAAAACGCAAGTAAACGTGTAAACCGCATTATCTCCGATCAGAAGCCTCTATGCACATCTTGCTGTAAACATACCATCGTGCGGGCGTGGTCTCGTGATAACGCCAACTGTAAACCCCGCCCCTTTTTCTTGCTTTTTCACATCAGCTGTGTGAAGACATTTTTTTATACTTAATTTATCCGTTTAGAGTAAAGGAAACGACGCCATCATATGTTTACTTGATATTAATTTTATAAAAAATATTTTCTTGCAACATTGTGGGTGTGGTTTCGCGTGCGACGTCATGAACTACGCCACTCTCGTTCGCACTTCCTGTAGTGCGACAACACATTTTTTTATTGTGTCTTTGTTTTTCCATTTTCATGTGACAAAATTGAACGCTGTTTAATTTAAACGACGGCACCTTCATTTCATCACTAAACCCACAATAATTAAACGTCTAAACCCTTTGCTATCGACTCACGCCGAGTCATGTGCCTTTTATGGGTGGAGTTATCTATTTTATTACACAAAAATACATGAAAACTAAAAACAACTTGTTAAAATTGTTAAAAACAACTCTTATTTGTCGCACAAAAAAAACTGTTACACAGGTGTGTCACAATGTATCGGAGCGCTTCCGGTTAGCGATTGTTACATTGTATCACAGTTTAATCCGACCGTCGACCAGCAGGCGTCGCTGTTTCCCCACCCCCTCTCTCTCTCTCTCTCTCTCTCTCTCTCTCCATTGCGCAACAATGTCGCTCTCTCATTGTATCTCTCCCGCACTCCCAGCTCGCAATAAAGTTTTTCCGTGTGTGTGTGGAGCTGAAGATGGCGGCCAGCTCGGAGCGTAGTCCTCCGCCCTTCCCGGACTCAGAGGAGCCCGAGCTGCTGGAGGACAGCGACACCGACGACGGCGCGGACGTGTTCACGGGCACGGTGAGTGACGCGTTTAAATGCATTTATAACATCATATAGCCCGACCCATAGACACAGAACAGGGAAGACGTCAAAACACGTATCTGATCCTGTAACCCCCGACTCGACTGTATCCTTCACATCTGCTTGAATAAGACGTATGTGCGGTTGAGTTTACTTCTCGAGTTATTTAAAATCGTCATGTGTGAGTGGGAGTCTTGGTTACGTTGGAGTAGATGTGAGTTAGGCCTGCATGTGTTCACACACAAACTGAAGTTGGACTTGTAGTTTCAGAATAAAGGCTATCTGAAGGAATGTGACCCAGTTTTTCGGAATTAAAGAAACCCTTAGAGGGTTTGTACGTGTCGTAATGAAGGATTGGTATAAAGTAACAGATGAGGGACAAACAACAAGCGTCTTTATTGTGCATGTTTTTGTAACCCAGATAGAGATCCGAACCACAGTTTGAGGTCTCTCGTCTTAAATAAATAGGCAGGTGTCCAGCTGTCAATATTTACTCAAGTGTAATAAGTTCATGGTTGGAGATCAAAGTTCTGTTGTGCGTATGACCTGGTCATGTGAGTCTCATATGTGCATCAAGATCCTCGATTCCACTTTTGGGGAAGAATTGGCTGAGAGGGATCGTTTTTAAGGCTGTTTTTAGATTTTGCTGTAGATTAAGTGATGATGGTGTAGAGGGGAAAGATCTAAACTGGGACCTGGAGTTGATCCGTGATTTGTGATTTGACCTTGAGCAACACACCGCACCACAGGTTAATCCACAGGGATTGTATGTGTAATAGGCTGAGGAGTACTGTAGATAAATGTGTTTATTTACATTGTACATTAATCTTAAATAGAACGTCAGGGTTATGTTGGACAGGACAGACAGGATAAGGAGATACGTTTTGCTTAAAGAAAATGAACCGTTAAGATGGTTGTTATATTGTATTTTTGATACAGAAGTGCATTTCCACTGTAATACAGTAATTTTTATAAATACATTTTTCATAAAATGAGCATTTTATCATATTAAATAAATAGTATCGCTTTTTATTAAGTGATGAGACCGTGTAATGGAAATGTGCTTAATGCAAAAAAATCTGAATAGTATCCAGAATATAATTTCTTATTTTATGTTTATTGTTTTGATTTGGGTAATATTAACCGGACACATTCATATGGGTTTGTAAACTTCCTCATAACGGTACAATTAAATTGCATTTGTTTGTGAATTGTGATAGTATTTTTCTAATAACTGTATCTTCTGCTTCCAGTCTATATCTGAAATGGATTCTCCATCGCCTGTTGACACATCCAGAACTCCTAAAGACATCTTCCACGAGCCACCGGAAGACCTCTTCAGCGATCCACTGAGCGACACTAATTCCGAACCCCAGAAGAACGTAGACACCAAGATATCCTCTCCTGTTAGCGATGAAGATTCCGACCTCTTCAGTGACCCGCTGGATGATGAAACCAATATCATCAGTCCAACCGAGTCCAAAAATCCAGTTCCGGATCTCCTGAACGAGTCTCAGATCAACAGTGAACCGCCAAAGTCTGATGTCGTCGTAGAACCGAGTGACATCAGCAAACCCGGCCACAAAACAGATGTTGGAGATCGTCGGAAGGGTATTTTCGAAGACCTCCCGATAGATGGAAACAAAGGCGTATCCATTAAGACGGCAGCAAGCTCGGAGCTGTTGGATTTTGATGACGAGGATGATGAGGATGATGAAGATTTGTTTAAAGAACCGTTTAAGGCTGTATCGAAGAAACCCAGTGGGCCACCTGTTGATGTTTTTACCGAGGTGAAATCGGAAGGGAAGGGTAAGGCGCAGGGTAAAAACGCCCCCGACGATCTTTTCGAAGAGGCCTTAACAGCCCCCGGTAACAAATCTTCAGCGGGCGCCGTCTCCAAAACCAATGGGGTTCATTCCGAAGAGCAGGATCTCTTCACGGGTACGTCTTAAAGATTTCTTTCGATACATTCAATTCGTCTTTCTAAATCAACCTTGTGTTTAGGCGTCACATGCTTTGGTAAGCGCATTTTTGAACATGCCTTCAACCCCTGGTGTCTTTTGCATATGCGCACAACTGAAAGATTTTATTGCCGTTGACCCTTTTACTGCCATTCATCACTTTCCTGAAGTGATGGAGCATGAATTTGCCTTCTCAGCGTTGACACAGGAAGAGGAAAAGGAATTGCTCCGTGATCTTTGCCCCTGACCCGCCAGTATACTGCTGATGGGATATGTTCTGCACGCTGTGTGCGAGTCGCGCGTGAATGTGTTTAAAGCAGAATTAAAGGTGTAATAAACACTCTGTCCATACAGAAGCCACGGTGGAGTTGTCTCTGGACAGTCCTCGTAACGACCGCAAGATGAAAGACGTCGTAAAACCAGCGGTCTCGACTCCTGCCGCCCAAGGGATGAGCGCCTCTAGTTCCAAAGCACCGTCTAAAACTCTGCAGGAGGTAAATATTCGTACTCCGATTTGAGAAACTCCACAGTGGTTCTCTCTCTGAACATTTCTGTTTTTCTGTTTCCTTATAGTTGGAGGAAGAGGAGAGCGAGGACAAGTTTGATCTGAACATCTCCATCACGAATCCAGAGAAAGTTGGTAAGAGCTTCCTGTGCTCTCGACATCTGATGATTCATGAAATAGTTTTGCCTTCTGCTGTGTTTTTTAAAAGCTGTTCATGTGAATAATGTATGAAATAGCATCCTGAACCCAATAGTGAGCTGAGTTAGCAAAAAAGTCTTGATTATGTCATGAGGTGAAACGCTTCTAATTAAGGAAGTGATGCGGTCGTTTGGAGTGTTGCCATGCAATCTCAACTTCCTCTCTTTGCTCCGTCCAAGCGATTTCCATTTCCTGTTCTCGTTTTTAATGGTGTGGTTTTACTGTAGTTTCTAAATTCTGTAATGGTTGTGTGTTCGATAAGACATGTCAACTGTAGCTGTACTTGTACCTGGTTTTACTTTTTGCTTACTATTTTAAATTACATGAGTATTGACATTTTTGTTACGAGAAGGCCTATCATTATTTATTCATCCACATGTTGTTTACAACCTATTTGACGCTTTTCTCTGTGGAATACAAAAGAAGATATTTTGAGAAATGTCTGTTGTTTGGTTACCAATGTTCTTCAAAAAAAGAAAAGTTTTGAGGGTGAATAAATGATGAAAGAAATCAAATCGGTCCATACGACACAGAAATGGAGCCCTTAAAAGTGTACTTTGGTTTCTAAGCAGAACCGTTTTAGGGGCCACAATATTTGTCTCTTTTCTCACATGACGGTTCATATTTGATCATATATTTACAGGTGATGGTATGAACGCATATCTGGCCTACAAAGTTTCAACACAGGTGATTATCACAGACTCTTAATTTTTAACTGAAGCTGGCCGCACAATATGACAAAGTTCTCGTTCTTTCCCAGACGACGTTACCCATGTTCCGCCGCAAGACGTTTACAGTGCGCAGACGCTTCAGTGATTTTCTAGGATTGTACGAGAAGCTCTCCGAGAAACACTCGCAGAACGGATACATTATACCTCCGCCGCCCGAGAAGAGCATTCTGGGTAGGATTCTTTAAAAACTAATCATTGCATCGGATCTGTTGCTATTAAGTGTCTGTTTATGAATATATTGTGTGGTTGAGGCAGGTATGACTAAAGTCAAAGTGGGGAAGGAGGATCCATCTTCAGCTGAATTTGTGGAGCGGAGGAGAGCATCTCTCGAGAGGTTTGTCACTCAAGCATTTGTCTAACCACTGGCGAGCGTATATCAAACACAATCTGATTTGAGGAAAATTGTATTTACTTATAAACAGTAGACTATATTCATGTATCCGTGTGTATGTTCAGATATCTTCAGAGGGTTGTGAATCATCCGTCTCTGCTGCAGGATCCTGATGTGAGAGAGTTTTTAGAAAAGGAGGAGGTGAGACGTCTGTCTGTAAAGAAAGTCTTTGTCTTTCATCACCCTTTTCCTAGATAACATTTGAAGGAACGCTTGCGACCAAACAGCTCTCGGCACCATTGGTTATCATAGTAGGAAAAAATACAATGGTAGTCGAAAGTGTCCCAGAACTGTTTGCTTTTTTTTAAAATATCTTCTTTAGATTTGTAACAACTTGTGGGTGATTAAACGAAGCCAGAATTTAAATGTTTGGGTGAACTGTTCCTTTAAGTCCCTGTGAAATAAAATACTTCAACGTATACCGTAAATAGCGTAACGATGCGGGCCAGTCTCTTTTTAAAATTCATGTAATCTCATATCTTTGGTTGAATTCTGAAAATGCACTTCTGCCCTCTAGTGACTATCCATCTCTATGTTTGACGGCTTGGGCGGAGCATCCATTAACTCCTCCCCTTCTACTGTCAGTCTGCTGCCAGTTCGCGATTTTTTCTCATTCCTTTTATAAAATAAGTTGTTCGAAGTACCACCTAATGACCGCCATAGATAAACACTTAAATTAATAGTAGAGCTGTAAATCTTTATCTTTAGACCTCGTTCTGCAATTCTAACGTATTATTGATAACCTATTATTATAATTTCTAGTAACAGAACATGTTTTTGTCACGTTTTTCAAATCACTCAGCAACAATTATGGACACAAAACACTTTTTGTAGTGCACCGTAAGAAGGGCTCCGAAAATAACTTTTATGGGGGATTTATTAACTTTGTGGGGACTTGCAGAAAGACTACAAACTCTGTTTTTTCTCTTTTTGTTCTCTCTATTTCTGTCTTTGCCTTACATACTACATAAACATTTCTGTAGTGATAAAATTGTTTTTGTGGTTGGTTGTTTATAGCTCTGTTTTTGTGTGTGTGTAGTTACCTCGTGCGGTAGGCACACAGGCCTTGAGTGGAGCCGGCTTCCTCAAAATGATCAACAAAGCCACAGACGCTGTTAGTAAGATGACCATCAAGATGGACGAACAGGACGTGGTGAGTCCTACACACTCACAGTTTGAGCTTATTCTATACCACACATGCCGTTCGGAACACAGCAGTTATATAGATGTGTGTGTTTGTGGTAGTGGTTTGATGAGAAGATCCAGGAAGTAGAAAATGAAGAACAGCAGTTGCGGAAGCTTCACCTGATGGTGGAATCACTCGTCAGTCACAGGAAAGGTAAGACATTTTCCATCAAGTAATTTTTCTTGCGAAGTTTTTGTTGCTATCACTGCTCTCTTACCTGATGTGTGTTTGTGTATATTAAAGAGTTGTCGGGGAACACGGCCGTGTTTGCGAAGAGCGTGGCGATGTTAGGCAGTTCGGAGGATAACACAGCTCTTTCCCGAGCTCTCTCTCAGCTGGCGGAGGTTGAAGATCGGATCGAGCTGCTCCATCAGGACCAGGCGTCCAATGACTTCTTCACCTTTTCGGAGCTGCTGGCCGATTATATCCGACTTCTGGGAGCTGTCAGGGTACACACACACACACACACACATACTTTGTGCTTTTCCGAAAGTTTAGGTCACAGACATTAAGAGCAAATGTAAAGATGAAGTGATGATCAAATGACAGTGTTTTGTTCGTGTGTCAGGCGTGTTTCGATCAGAGGATGAAATCGTGGCAGCGCTGGCAGGACGGTCTGAACATGCTGCAGAAGAAGAGAGAGGTGGAGGCCAAATTATTGTGGGCCAATAAACCCGACAAACTCCAGCAGGCCAAGGATGAGATCACAGAGGTGACCTGCGCCTTTCTCTTTAAGACTACATCATCATCTTTAAGCTTCTGTCTGTAACTTTGTGGTTCTGTCCTGCAGTGGGAGTCAAAGGTGACGCAGTACGAGAGAGACTTCGAGAAGATTTCAGCCACTGTTCGGAAGGAAGTCATACGTTTTGATGTGAGTCATTGAGCGTTTCTTTTCGGAATAGTTTATCTTTTTAGACATTTTTTACAGGAAGTTTTAAAAGGTTTATTTTGTACAATATTATTTGATGTTTTTGATTTTGCAATTCAGATTTTTGTGCTTCATTTGGAACGTGAAATTACACTGACAATTATTTTATTAGAATTTTTCAAGTTATTTTTATAATAATTAATTTAGACACTTTCTAAACAAATGGATCATATTTTATCCTATATCTCATTTTCCTTTTTCCTCGTTTTTGCTGACAGAAAGAGAAATCTCGGGATTTTAAGAGACAAATCATCAAATATATGGAGTCTTTGCTGCTCTCACAACAACAGGTACATCAAACATTTCATCCTTATGATTTATGTTTTAAAACTTCACTCCTAATTCAGATTTCTCTGTTTGTTCTAGATGATAAAATATTGGGAGGCATTTCTGCCGGAAGCAAAAGCAATCGCGTGAAGCTTTTTCACACAAACACACACAGATGACTGAGGCCTTTTCTATATTCTTTACCTCTCGCCTTTAAACAAAATCTAAGAATAAAACGCACCGCAAAAAGGGAAACGATCGTCCTGCCGCTCTTTACTTTATGTAATTCTCACCTTTATTTTCTTATCATGATTCTTTATTTGGTGCGTTTGGGGTTTTGTGTTCATCATCTGTATGCAACTATTTCTTTTTCATGTGAGGAGCATTCAGTGTTATTATCTCTTTCACAACAGGGTAAACAGGGTGCACTTTCAAATCATATTCATCTGCAGTGATGTCACTGCTTTACACTAGAGGGCGCTCTGCTCTCATTCATACACATACACATGCACTTAAACATTTTCCCATCTGCTTTGACACACGTTTAGACCTGTCATGAAGTAGTTTTTTTAATTAGGAAATTCAGAGACAAATGTTGCCCTGTCTGGATTCACTCCATCCAAATTTGCCATGTATAGCACGTGAGCAATAAATTACATTATTATAAATATTAAAGTTAAAGATGTTACAACGTCTCTATCCAGCAATGTAATCTGGCCAGTGGAAAGAATAATACATAAACATATATCAGCACTATGTATGTTACTCGGTCATAGATTTTTCTTTTGCAGGCCACTTTTTTGCAGGACCTTTATAATGTTGAGGAGCGAAAGATGGTTGTGTCATAAATAATGTGTGAATGTTTTTTCTATGGTTGATTTAATGCACTTCAAAAGAGCTTAAAAACCTCATTCCTACAGCAAAGTTTTATATCAAAACCTCAGCACACCGGACGTTCAGAGCAATTCAGTCTTAAACTTTGCTTTAAGATCTGTTGTCTGAAACGATACTCCTCGTTCATGATTTCATCAGCTTTTTCCCTCTTTAAAGCTTTTTGTTTTCTATTATTTTTAGAAAATGTATGCCAACACATTTATTATTGATTTGCGTATAAACACGTTTGTGTTATCATGGCATGTTACGATTATTAAACCTTTGCTTTTGCTACTAATAATGATAAAACCATTTTCTACATTGCGCTTTTTTTTACACATTTTGCTGCTGTAAAGACATTAAAGAGTTTTTTTAGGTTCTTTTTAGTGTTTATTATGACGTGATTGTTAGTTCAGATCATAAATGATATTTTGGGCCCTGCTGACACATCAAACGGAGGTTAACAGGTTGGACTCCTGAGGTTTTTTTTGCCAGGGTTCACCTTTAGGTGCCATAATAGTCAAATTTTCTTTAATAGAAAGGCATGTATTTTTTCACTGTGGATGCTTCCTTTAAAGAAAACAATAAATATTAAAATACAAATGTAAAGCTGTGGTTTTGTTGTCATTTGCCGAAAGGTTGACAGAAAAAATATAATGTTTCTATATAAATCAAATGTAAATGTATTGTGTTATTAATCTGCTAAAACATTGATATGTTTTTTTATTATGTGTGGTTGCATGAAACACTTTATAAAATGTCAGTTTCTGAAAGTAACAAAGGACTTGACAATGAAGGAAGTGAGTCTAAAACGCTTCTGCCTTTCTGTATTTGTTCTGTTATACGCACGTGTAAACTCATTGAAGAGTGTAGAGTATGCAGAAGAGAGGGAGAGAGCGGCCCCAGACAACTTCTAATGATCCGTCTTTATTATATATTTAGTTAAAATGTGCAATTATTAATCATGTTGACTCCCTGGGCACAACACCAATTTAAAAAAGATGATTCGAGTTGAAAGGTGATTATTTCAAAAAAGGGAAAAGGATATACGGTATGAGTTTTCATGAAAGAAAAATATAATAGTTTCCATGCAAGTAAAACAAACTGGCTGAGTGATCGTACAAATAAAAAGAGAAATCTTAAGTATAGTGAGAGTGTCGAAGAGACTTGAGCATCAGGAATGTGTAAAATCTTCAGACTGGAGTGTGTTTAGTCAGCAAGGCATGAATAGTCATGTGTCAAAGGAAATCATGTGACTCCCATTTATTCTCCATTCAGACAAAAGGAATGAGCACATTTAGGATTAGATGAACGTAGAGATGATGTCCACTGCTGAATCAGGCTGTTTCCAAATATTTCCTTACAATATAAATTATTTTTGAAGCAATTGTTTATTTAAGAATGATTGAAGAGATACAAAGTTCATGTACCCTATACATTTATGCATTTTGGCAGACGCTTTTATATACTTTTTTAGTATATGCGACCCCGGACAACAAAACCAGTCTAATGGGTCAATTTTTTTTAATTGAGAGTTTTACATAACCTGAAAGATGAATAAATAAGCTTTCGATTGATGTATGAGTTGTTAGAATATGACAATATCTGGTTGAGTTTCAACAATTTAAAACTCAGGAATCTGAGGGTGCAAAAAAATCGAAATATTGAGAAAATTGCCTTTGAATTTGTTAATCAGGGGCACTGTGGCAGGCCGTCTACTCACAAAAATAAAGTTTTTATATATTTAAGGTAGTAAATTTATCAAATATCTTCATGGAACATGATCTGTACTTAATATCCTAAAGATTTTGGGCATAAAAGAAAAATCGATAATTTTGACCCACACAATGTTTTTTTGTCTTTTACTAAAAATGTTCCCGTGCTACTTAAGATGTTTTGTGATCCAGGGTCACATACATGTTTTATAAACAAATATAATGCATTGTTACACAAAACAAATGTTGGTTATAAAGAACAACACATTTTTTAACTACACCGATAACTATGTGTTAATATTTTGGAAATAGAAATGCAATATTTTTTTGGGTATGTGGCACAGTGGTACTCTTTAAAATGAAAAATGTTTTTTAATGCCTCAGGTTACATCCACATACAGTTTTAAATTGATGCACAAATAAATGTGCAGTCTACATGAATGTGCTTTTAAAGAATTACCCCATTGTTTATTTCTATGAAGAGTGTATGTGTTTACACATGAAAATTGATCATATGACAAACAGGAGATCTGAGCTAAAGGACACTGAGCTCTCTATCTTTACCCATTTAATGAACATTTGGAAATGCATCATCCACATTTCATCACATTTTAAGCGAGACTGACAATGTTTTGCAATTCAGTTCCTCAACTTAAATTTAGTCTTCAAGTTTTCCAATATAGTCTACAGAATCCTTTTGATCTCTTAACCTATGATGTCATATCAGCCATACGTGATTTTCGGTAAAATGAGGCTTACTGTCTGAACAAGGAACCTATAAAGAAACAATAGCCTTTTCTCTTTTAGTCTTAACCATTGACTTTTAAACTATGTTTTTGTGAGAGTGTAGTAGGCCCACATATAATCTTGGGTCGATGAGTGGTTTTCAATAACATTGAACTACCAGCAGTAATTGCAGTCCTCGTGGTGCGTGTGTTTGGGGGAGGAGCTCCAGATCCACGGGGTTCGGTCCACGGACACAAACAAACCGACAGCAGTGTTTGCAGTGAGCGTGGCTGTCGGATCTTGATTTCACTCCGTGATCTGTGTGCAAGATGTTGGACCATCAGTACGTGTCTCCGGTCATCGAGATCTTTATTCCGGCTCTCATGAGGGAGATGGATGAGACGGGCAAGTTGCGCAAAGTAAGCATTAGACTGTCACCGACACGTGCGCTAAATGATTTATATACGTGACAATTTGATGACAATGATTGATGTGGGCAGAATACCATGTAAACTACTGTAATCTGTGTATTTTTTATGTTATGTATTATTTCTCTATTTTCTCTATTATTTTATATATATTCCTTCACGGTTTGTTCTCAAACTTTTCTGTAAATGCACTCGACATAAAATTGTTGAATTAAAACGGCTCCCTTATATGATGACAAGTTGTGTCTAAATGTATAATGTTCTGCTGTCTTGCACACATGCAAAGCTAATCATGTTTTGGATTTGCGTGTTTAGTTTCTCCGTCGCTTTCCTGAGTTTCTTTTTAATTTCATCGGAACGAGACGCGTGCCGTGCGTGCTTGCGCATGCGCTGTTCTTACAACGCAGCGCAACGAAAACATCGCGTTTTTAAAACTAAATGTTTATTTAACAATTTAAGAATGTTGAAAACATGTTTTGCAAAGTGATTGTGTTGCTCTTTATGCGTTTTGAACAAAATAACGTGTCCCGTGTCGTAAAAAAATGCAATCTACGCGATTTTTGACCGCTGCTTCTGATTGGTCCATACTCCATTTTAATAAAGCAATCAATCCCCTTCATATCAGATGTCAGGACAATTGCTGCCAACTCTTCGTAAATACTTAAAAAATAAAATATTTTTTAATCTTCTACAGTATATATTGAATATTTTGTATTACGTGAATACGTATTTGTCACAACTTACAATCTTGTTTGAAACCAACATACACACATTTGTGGATTTGACAGCAACTTTTTTGACTCCAACCTTATCATTACTGAGGCCCTTCACAACTGTGACAAGTTGACAACTTGTTCTAGACTCAAAAATCCACAACACCGATAAACAACTAATGAGACTGTGCATTCTGACCCCAGACAGTCGTCATCACTTACAGGAAAAAGTAGAGTAGGAATATGATCGGACATGTTTGGTGTGTTTGCCTTTAGCTATCAGACACAGTCTGTGAATCATCCAGTGTTTTCATGGAATTGTAATAGTGTTGTCAATAAACACGTCGTTTTACGGCATATGTTCACAGTGCTGCTGATCCTGATCGAGTCTTTTGTCCCAAGAGTCTTTTTAGATAGTAGAACCAGTGTGTGGTGTGGAATCTGAGCCAGTTCTGTAGCACAGTCCAGCTGCGGGCAGAACCGTCCCAGCCAAGAGGAACGAAAAGAGAGTCACTGTGTTTTTCAAAATCACACACCGAGACCACAGCGATGTGTGTGTCCTTTAGTTAAAACAAGCTTATTTATTAGATCAAAGTTCAATATGATTGTCAATGTTTAGCTTAAAGTTTTAGATTTAAAGTGATGTGTGTGTGTGTGTGTGATGCTAAAAGTAGAATCACTGCTGAATCACAAGCAACATGCTGATGTCAGTCAAAGCTGTAAGCCCATAAACACACACACCTGTTACACACACATTCTATTTAAACAAGTAGGTCATAGTAGCCATATATACGATATTGTTTGTGCTTCCTTGAGGTTCTAGAATTCTCAGACAGTTATTTAAAACACAGAGAATTCTAGAACATAAGAAGAATCGAAGTTCAGAGGTCAGAGATGGAGAGCTGAATGGAAGGATTTGTGTTCATCACAGTGAAAATATCCAGCAACAATGAAAGCTCTATAAGAAAGAGAGAGTTGAGATTAAAGCGAATCCTCATGATCCCAAAAACATAGCACACAATCCTGCCCGGCTGACCCCTGTCCGAAACACATGTGTGTCCTCGGCATGCTTAACCTGGAGCTCGCCCAGGAATGTTCTCCACCCTCACCCACTAACTCACTTTACTCTTACAAAGACTTACCAACACTATTGAAGCAAAACCTGGAATTTCTCAGGTTATTGTGTAATCTATCAAATTGAATTGAATGATGGAATTTGAGCTTCATTATTTATTTAGAAAGTAACTTTTTATTTCATTTTTATTTATGCATTTGTCTTACAAAGCATTCAAGCCATACATTTGATTTGATATCCTCGGAATCATCCCAGAATTCTTCTGGCACGCCAATGCCATGCTCTTCCAGCTGAGTTACAGCAACTGTGTCTGTTTTTCCAACTAAAAATATTTTAACCATGAAGGTTGTTGTTTTTAAGGTTTATCTTTGATAGTTGCGCTACCGGAACAGTTTGTTCACCTAAACTGTACGTGTTATTGTTGTTATGTCTCAGATTTGCAGAGTCAGTTCACACCACTGTGAAGAGATCTTTCTTTGAACACAGACTAGTCAAAACACGCTGGAGAAACAATCACTTTTATTTCCCTCTTGCTCTCTACCTCTTTCTGATCAAGCGAGGAAACTGCATGAGGTATTCTCGTATTCAGAAGCGAAAGATTGAGCTCACAGTGGGAAATGTTTGGTGGAACTGAATGTTCTCCGTTCTTTCGTTATGGGTGGAAAACGGGAAGCTGTGAATTCTCCCCCCCCCCCCCCCCACATCAAGGTAGTGTTCAGAATGTTATACAAGTGTACTCTTTACTGTAAATACAAAAACACATTTTACACAGGAGCTTGCTACATTGTTGTCAGTTGACCTCATTCTCTGCATGTTTAACTCAAAAACAAATATCTTCTTTAAGATAAACTTGGTTTCTTTGCATTTTGTATCCAGTTTTATATAAAAACATACAAACTTATTGCAGTCCAAAAAAATAACAAGCCTTGAAATGTTGGACACGGTGTTCTGGTCTGCGCTTTGGTTACATACGACAGATTTTGTCAAACGCGTCTGAAGTATTCTATACACACAAAACATGTGCACACTGTGCAGTACACATCAGAAACCTCAAAAGACGACTTGAGTTGTCCACTCATTTACAATTATGGAGGATGTATATGTTACCTTGACATTTCTTTGTGCTGTGACAATAGAAACCTGTGAGTTTTGTGAAGGGCCCTGTGAGCTACTCAAAGCATCAGGGTGTGATCTTACCTGAAATACTGCCACACCTGTTTCCTGTGTACTTATAATTCCTCTGTTAACTCAGAGCGCTTGTGTAAATACACGAGGCAAAATTAAACACAGTTATGACAGTAACATATACATTTAATATCGTCGTTTAAGCTATTAAATAAACCCACGTGACAACTATTTTGATTGCTGAATGATTGATGATGGGAAAAATATGAACTTGATTACTTGTGAATTATTATTTTTTTGTAAATGTTGTGACTACATTAGACCTCTAGAGGGCGCAGTGAGAAGATCGAGTTTATAGTAGAGTCGAGTCCATCCGCTGGCGCCCCCTGCTGGCCATTAATAGTTACAGCAGACGCACTGTAGCATCCCATGACGTTTCATTGTGCTCACGGCATAGAGATGGTTCAGTTATATTTGAGTAGATCTTTTTGACTGTTTTATAACACATTTTATGCTATTTTTAGCTTTTCAGGTTGGAGGTTCTTTTCAATGGAAGGAAGCACTTTGTTTTAAGACGATACAGTGAGTTTCAGACGCTTCACAGGAAGCTGAAAAAGATTTTGCGAGCTCCTGATTTTCCAAGTAAGAGAAACCAGCACCTGAGAACCAAACCTCTGGAGCAAAGACAACAGGAATTAGAGGATTACATCCAGGTAAACTGTGGTTATATATGCTCTGCCCAATCCCGCAAAACTTTCATTCTTTTTTGCAACTAGAAACATTTAAAATGGAACCAAACTACATTCAGTAGATTATTGATTCCATAGGTTTATATCTGACTCTAGCAAAATAACAACAAAATGACACAAAATATGTTTTAGTCATGCTTTGAGGTTTCTCCATTGGTTGTGAATTGCAGGTGATACTGTATCAGAACGAAATTGTTCCTCAAGAGCTTTTGGACTTCCTGCAAGTCAAACATTTCCATGCAGCCAGCAAGAACTTCAGCTCAGAGTTTGTATTTGCCTTTTACGTTTTCCTGGACTTTGTTGTGCATAAATGTGCAGGTCTATTATGAGTTATACTCGTATTAATGTCCTCATTTTCATTTCAGCGAGAATCAGTCAGATGACTCTCTGGAACAAGATTACAGGTATGACCTACAGATCACACCTGAGAAATTATCTGCTTATTTAACATTTGTGGAAATTCAGTCTTTTATTACATATCATTTGGAAAGCTCAACCGATTCAAGAAAGCAATTGTGAACTTGATATCTTCCTAAAGGTTTCAGTTATTTAATCAACGAGTAGTCGGGTTCTCGGCCGACCCTTACCAGTGTGAATCCAGCTCAGGTAATTCTAAAACATTTTCTCATTTCACAGATGACTTAAAATCACGGCAAAATGAAACTTTGGCTTTCTGTGCTAACTTCTTCCAGATCTTCCTGATATTGTAGTGGCGGGTGTCATGGAGGGTTTTTACCCCAGGGACGTCAAAGTGAGTTTCAAAAAGAATTGCAGTAAACCCAGTATTCCCGCAAGAGTCACCTGTGCACCGGAGCTGCCTGCGCATCCCAGAATTCCCACTATAACCATCAGCAGAAGCAACATTAGCTCGCTGCCCGAGGCACAGAGAATATCAGCTCAAACATTTCAGTGTTAAGTCATGTTTATATCCAAGTGGAATTGAAGCCTTCAGCTATAAGAATGTTACATTTGATGTTTATTGTTTTCTTGGAAAATCTTTACAAAACTGTAAAAAAAAAAAAAAAGTGCAGAACTGATTCACCTCAAGTACTTAAATTTTTTTTGTACAGATAAGCACATCCATCACAGACTTTGTATTTGTAAGTAATGTATTTGTAAATGATATGTCTGGTGTACTGAATAAATGCCGATTCTAATAAAAAAGGACATGAGGTTTTTCATTTATGTATTGAATCTTCACATGGAAATGAGAATTACAGAATTCTATCAAACAAAGACTACAACATTTTGATGGTCTCTGTAAAGTACATAAACAACACAAAGCTATTTTTAAGAAAACCTGGATCCTTTATTAAACACTTGTTCACAAAAGTAAGTTGAAGTGGGTCAGAAATTTGACCGTGTGGAATGCCTGTATGAACAGGACCCAGGATGAGCCGCTCTGCGGACCAGGACTGGTGTGTGATGGTCCCACGAAGGGGCGGAGCTTCACTGAGCTCGCACACATACACACGTTAACTCCACTTGCACACTAGTGGCCCAAAATGAATTTAAATCCCCTTGTACCCCCCAAACAAAATTTACTCTTTAGCTATTGCGAAAGGCTTTTCCACATCGATCTTGCCACAGTCGTGGATGGTGACGTCTTTGAGAGGTTTATCTCGTCCGTCTGTCTTGTTGGCCTCAATCTTTTTGACTACATCCTGTAAGACAGCAAGGAAATGCAACAAGATTTAAACTTTCTATCCTACGAGATCTTGGACTAATACTCCTTAGGCTAAATAAGGAAGAACAGATAATATCTGAGTGAAGTTGCTCACCATGCCCTCCAGGATTTTGCCAAAGACGACATGTTTGCCGTCCAACCACGGTGTCTGGACAGTGGTGATGAAGAATTGGGAGCCGTTGGTGTCTTTACCAGCGTTGGCCATGCTGAGCCATCCTGGGCCATAATGCTTCAGCTTGAAGTTCTCGTCGGGGAAACGGTCGCCGTAGATGCTCTTGCCTAAATGAAGACGTGCCAGTTTTGTCAGTGGGTTAAAAATGTAATATCTGTCACATGAATCTTTAATTGAATCACAGGAAAAAGAGATTAATCTCTAATTGACTGTTATTATGTGAAAAGCAATTTGTGAAGAAGGGTGTGTTAAGAGGCGGTACCTCCGGTTCCATCTCCTCTGGTGAAATCTCCTCCCTGGATCATGAAGTCTTTGATCACTCTGTGGAACTTGCTGCCTTTATAACCGAATCCTTTCTAAAAGAAAAAATCAGAGTTGCATCGGTTTAATTCACTGACATAACGGTGTTAGAAAGCGTAAATGCTTTGCACCAGTGAACTCACCTCTCCTGTGGCCAGCTGGACGAAGTTTTCCGTCGTTTTGGGAACGGACTTTCCAAAGAGTCCGATAACAATACGTCCTGCATCCTCATCTCCGATCCGCATGTCAAAGTAAACCTGTGAAAACAGACCGTACACACGTGACCCCAAAACATCGGAACCAGAACCCGAGCGCTGCGTAATGGCGCACGAACCAGCACACAATGACGCCATTGAAATCCATTGAAATCATACAAAACCCAAATACACCGAAATTTGAAACAGTTATAAAATTTGGTAAATAAACGGATTCATTAATTGAATAAATGAAGTATTAAAGTTGGAAAGCATGTTTATTGTTCCCATTTTTCCCTGCACATTATCAACGGGTGCAAGCTTAAAAAAATACAATTAAACAGTTTTTTTTTGTGAGCAAGTCCACAGGAATTACAAAACGGATGGATCCAAGTGTGAAAGCAATTTTCGATTCGGTTTTGAATGCGCATTAGCCCACAACCCTTTTATAACGTTACAAGGGCCAGATGAAACAATGTTGCGGTCAGCACAGCAATGCGCAGCCGCGCGGCGTCTCTGTACCTTTGCCGTTACTTTCGGTCCCTTTTTCTTTTCATCCGCCTCCGATCCGCTCGGAAAGAGCAGAAAAACCACCGAGCCAACGATTAATGTGACTGCCACCAAAAACTTCATCCTCCTCTCGCAGATCCGCACCATGAACAACCCGAGAAAAAAACTGAACGTGTGGCACTGACTGACTATGACGGGTTCTGGGCATCCGGGGCGGAGATTTGAGCTGCGCCTAGACATCGGATCAGACCACCAGGACTGATCCAGGAGCAGCTCACGTATGGAATGTCGGTAGTGAGAAGAATATAAGCTGGTCTGTGAACAGCGGCTGGAAACTCGTTCTGTCTTTGTGACGCGTCGGGACCCATCAGACGCTGATTGGATACGTTTGTTGTCTGTCTCGGACGAAACAGCCAATCAGAATCTGAAACGCGTAAAGAATGAACTGAGCCACAGCGGATCAAAGAGAAGAATCAGCGTTAAAGGGACAGGACGACATATATTTTAATGTTTTATATCATGAAGATGATATACTTCAGATTCTAAATAAAACAATATAAAATACTGTAATGCAAACACAAATTTGCTGGAAGACAGAATTGTTTATTTTCTTGAACTATGTGTTGTTAAAGATGTGTTCATGAAAGTTTCTCACAATCTAAATAAAAGTGATTTTCTCTGACAAGATGCTATTTTTGATACTATATTTAAGCACAAAGGATAATTCACAGAGACAAATACTCTCTTATTTGTAAAGCTCCTTTGGAACAATGCACATTGTGAAAAGCGCTATATAAATAAACTTGAATTGGTAAGGTTTTTTGGGTCAAATGTAAAAGCTACATAAATATAAATTATTAATAATAATCAGCTAAATTTATAAAGGAAGATGTAAATAAATACAATATCGTCCCCAAACTGAACAGAAAATTTAACTTTTCTTTGAAAAATCCCAAATTGTCTTACATTTTTAATAAAATACAAATACAATTTATGAAGCGTTATGTATTCTTAAAATAATCTGGGCTTTTTATCATACTAAGAAAACTAAACATCAGATTTTATAACATGTATATATGTTTATTTAGATTTTAAAACACACAGCATATTTACAAAAAACATTTACGCCAAACAGCAATATTTAAACTTCAATAAGGTTTAAAGTGCCTAGCCGAGAACCAAAATACTGCATAAAGATTTCCGGATGTCCCTTATAAAACTGTGCCAGGAGTCGTTTCTTTTCTCTCTGTGAATATTTGGTGTTTTCGTCGATCATCTTTAGCAGAGAGAACAATTCACTGTTGGTCGAGTCTTTCACGGTGTCAGCATACGCTTCTCTGGCCACTTGCTGGCAAAATGGACTGTCTAATAGATAAGGGAAACAATAACGTATAAATGGTTGTAAGAACAATTGCAAAATTCTACCTGAACACGTCATACCAGTGGTTGAGGAATCTCTGTGTTTCACAATGTCATCCAGCTTCTCACTAACCAGCTTGTGAAGCGAACCTGGAATCTATACAAATACATACAGACAGTCTATGAGTCTCATGTTTAATGATTGATAGTGAATCAACATGGAATGAACGCAGCTCCATTTGTAAAGGTGTCGTATAAGAACCTTGAAGATCTCTTGGTGGTTGTCGAGCATGAAAAGCAGCAGAAGGTCTAGCTTTCCTTTCGGCAGACTCCTGCTCTGGATGATGCCTGTAGTGAAGGTTTTCTTCACAATCACCCGGTTCTCAATCTAAGTCCAGTTTAAAATGACTTTGATACACAGTAAGCTTAAAGATGACGAGTGTTGAAATAAAGATCACATGCATTATGACTTTACCCCTGTGTGAAGCTGAATCTCTGCAGCATCCGCTGCCACAGCCATGAACTCCAGCAATCTGCGCAGTTCCTCGCGCGCAGACGGAGACAGCAGCTTTAGTGTCAGCTGCAAAACTTCCAGAGCACGTTCAAACTTCCCATTTGCTACACATGGAAAACAAAATCTTTAAAACATCCTGACACTGTTAATTGCTTTGTTTTCACACAAATCGAGTTTAAAAATCACCCAGGAGTTCCATGATCGCAATATAAACGTCCACCATGGTGTCACAGAGGAGGGGCTTAAAGTCCATGTGTCCATAATGTTTGTCCAGTATGTGAAACAGCAGTAATTTACACTCGTCGATGCCCGAGGGTCTGCTCTGGCCTTCATCACCGTCCTCATCTTCACAGTAGTAACTGGGAAGCTCTCTGCTCACCTCCACCACAAGCTGATCAGGCAGAAAGTCTAGGAGGTCTACAGCTGCTGACAACCAAACGTCAGATCTGTGAGGGGAAAGCAAGTTAGAGATATAGTAGCCTTTTAGTGTTTGTTTTAGGTAAAATGTTAAAGGGTCTTACCGTGAGTCTCGGAAGGCCTTGAGAACTTCTCTGTCGAGGTAGTTACTGGTGTAGAGCAGGTCAGGCTCATTATTACGGCCTCGGGATGGGGGAGAAGGAATGTCGCAGTTCAGCACTCCCTCCAGGAGGGGGAGATCTATCAACTGTGACAACCGGCGTACTGTCTGCTCATGCCACACTTCTCGGACCACTTTTAGGATTTATTTTGAAACAAATATTACAAATTAAACGTAACATAAGTTTTTTAACTAAACCTAAAATTTAGAAGGTTTTAATATTTTACTTGAAGTAACAATTACATTATAAATATTTTCATTTTTTGACAAGGTTTTACATGCACAAAGTAGAATCCTTACAAAATGTACCATGTTAAGGTAAATTAGTTTTAGTAAAACAGTGGTTATCACAAATAACAATGATTTTGAAAACCATGTTTTTTGTAAAACCATAGTAAACCATTGTTATTGTAGTAATACCATGGTTTTGCCCAAGTAATCAATGCACCAAAAAAAAATGGCTACACTCTTGTAACACAAAAAAACAAGGTTAATTTTCGTTAGGGATAGTTTGTTAAAAAACCCTCTTTTAATACTGATCTTGCAATACTTTTATAACATACTTTTTTTTATAGCCTGGGCATTATTTCCCAATTTTGTTCCCTTACGACTATGTACTATTATAAATTTTCACTTTATGTTCACTTTGTATTTTTGATGCTATTCTCTTTTGTTCACATGCTTTGCACAGATTTTTAATGGATTTCTTTATTAAGTAATAAAAACTTTTCTGACCACCTGAGAGAGAGAAAGGTTTCACCCGGTTATAGTATTTAGGTATTTGAAAAAACATGCCACCAAAATAAACATTTTGCAGTGCATTCTTCATCCCATGATGCAATGTGCTCGATTACAAAAGAAACTGGTTCATTAGGGCAGCATGGACTGGCATACATACATATCACCATACCACTGTTTGAAGATTTTTTTATTTGCAACAATATTATTAACACATACTTGTACGTGTGACTATATGTGAACAAAAGGTCTTACCAGAGGGTGGTAGACTTTCAATGGGAGGAGAACCGACAAGTCCAGTCAAGTCCAGCTTCTCCATGAGTAGATCCAGCGCATGACCCGGTTTAACAGGTGTGCTATGAGAGAATAATAGGACGTCCTGCCTTAAAAAACCCCAGACAAACGTCCCGATTATTATCATTCAAATACAGGATTAAAACATTCAGCATTGCATGATAGATCTCATTCACAATAATCAAATACAAGATCTAAACCACCTGCACGGAGTGACGTTCAATGAGTTCTCCACACTGGGAGACAAAAGAACAGATTCAAACCCTTCCACTGAAGGACGTTCCGTGTTGAGAAACCTGTATAGACTGGTGCTGCTGTCTTGAAAGCCTCCTGGTTTACCGGCCTTCCCCAGAGATTTTGTTCCTACTGCCTCAAACACTTTATAATCCAGCAGTACCTGGCAAAAACGAGCCACCTTGGCTCTGCAGACCTCAGCATCCCCAAGAACTTTATTCTGGATAAGAAAAGCCTGGATGACGTCGACGGCATCTGAGCCCAGGAAGCAGTTATCATGATATTTCAGATGTTTTCTGCGTTTTTTGATCTTCACTTGGGCCTGTAGAACGGTGATGATGTGGCTGCAGATGTCTTTGTTGTGGATATCATTATTGCTTATTGCTGGGGGCTTGTTGATGAATTTGTGATCTGCAGAAACACACGTTAACACAGCGTGTACATCAGATGTATTATTTGATTGTAATTAAAATGTTAGACTTTACCAAGGGGTCGGTTCATGGGACTGTATAGCGCTCCCCCTGCATTAAATGCTGCAACTCTGTCCCGAACTGAAGCCATGTATTCTCTCTGCAGATCACAGGTTCAAACTCATTAATCAGTCTCAACGATCCCCAATTATGAGTGATCTTACCATCTGATTGGCTAGCAGCAAACCAATAAAAAACAAAAGAGCAATACAGAAATACAACACTAGATGGCAGTAAACAATAGCCACTAGATTTGATCAGAATGAAAGACTGATAACTCAATTGTTTCATCTCTGCGACTTGTATATAACAAAAAATGTGTAACCTTTTTGACCAATTACGATGATTTATTTACAGATCAGACTTTAATTTTTTATTATTATTATTTATCATTATCGTCATCATTTTTTTTGTTGTTGATTTTTTTATTTATTTATTTTATGTACGTTAACTCCGAATGATATATGATTTTCTGTTAATAATGTAATTAATTACAATTTGTAAAGTTATGAATATGTTTTTCCCTGATTGTATTCGGTATGTATGTAAATATGTTAGTTCTGCATTATAATACTAAAAAATATGAAGAAGAATGAAATACTGACCAGCATCGGTTTGTCTGTCTATCTGTCTGTCTATCCGTCCCTATCTATCTATCTATCTATCTATCTATCTATCTATCTATCTATCTATCTATCTATCTATCTATCTATCTATCTCTCTCTCTCTCTCTCTCTCTCTCTCTCTCTCTCTCTCTATCTATCTATCTATCTTCAACAGATCTATATATATGTTTTTGGCAGCTGATCTTGTTTTCTGTCGCTGAGGCAGATGGATGTCTCCTGTCATCATGTGAAGTGAAAGGTGTAGTTGTCATGTCACTTGCAGTCGTACACATAAACAAGTTCTCGCTAAGGGGATGTGACCTATGATGAGAGCTTCTTACATAATATTCCATCATCTTGTCTGTGGTTACCTCTCTCTCTCACTCTCTCTATCATCCTGTCTTTCCTCCATGGATCCTGCTGTGTATTATTTCGCCATGTGGAGGGAATTGCTGCGGTGAACCTTCTGCCAGATGCCCGAGGGACTTCAAATACCTGAATGAAACATCTTTACTGTAAACATATCTTTGTTTGATGTCCAAGTCCAAAAATGAAACCATCACATTTCTTGGGATCACAAAATACTATAACGATATTCAGCAGCCCAAAAAAAACTTGTTACATAATAATTTTAGTAACTCGCTCCATCACACAGTGTGCGTATCGTTTGCCACTTAACAAGATCTTTTATACTTTGAGAAGATGTTCTTCATCCTGTGTGCAACAAATAAGTGACGTTTTGGATCTTTCGTAATCCAAAACAAATGTTGATTTTATTTGATCTATTCATGATGCTCTGGCAGTGCTGACCTCAATAACTTTGACCCACACATGCATTTCCACCACGAGGGGGCAGAAACCAGATTCCTGGATGCATCTGAGGCCAAGTTTCAGCCGAGATGCAAATCTCGAAGCGGCACACATGCACACAGTTACAGAAACTGAAGTCCGCTGTCCGACTTGCTCACCACAACACAGGGCGGACCAGATTCCTGAAGCTCTCAGATCAAACAAAGACAAACAACTCAATCTGGAGTGTGTTTGACTTAAACTTCCCCTCCACCAATCAGTGGCTAAATTACACTGAGCAAGATCCAAACAGAAGCAAACAAAAGAACGCAAAGCCGACTGGCTGAGGTGAACAGGTAGGGTGAGGTTTCAGGTAGGCCTGTGTCTGACTGCACAGGTGATGTGAACTTTACAGCAGGATCGGAAGGAAAGGTCAACGACTTTCAAGTCAAGATAGAAATTTCCTTATTTGAGTTCAAGAAAAGTCCTGGTTTGTTTATGAGGGTCACGTGGCAACATTTTGGTCATAAAGGGAGTGACGTCCTGCACCTAGTTATGAAAAAGAACAAACCTTTGTTTTGCTTTTTAGTCTTTGAACTTCTGATCTTCAAATCAACCTAGTTCACGTGTCACGATGTTTCTATACAAATCGAAGCACAATTTTTAGAGATCGTAGAACAACTTTATAATGCATATGTTTGGCTTCAAGTTACATTGTTTGAACCTCATCTCTCCCAAAGATGTAGGTAATGCAAAAATGTATACAATAAAGTATGCTAGTAATGCTGATGTTAATATTCGATGGTATTCTATTCATTTTGTCAAGCAGAATGGCTGCAGTGTGTGTCAATACAGAACACCAGACACCTGAGAGAGAGAGAGAGAGAGAGAGAGAGAGAGAGGGGGTGACTCCGCCCCTTTTCGACTCTGTCTTTATTCTCTGCGTTTCGTACGGAGGGACAGAGAGAGAATCAGAGATCAGGGCACGAGGAGGAGAACCGCGGCGAACGCACCGAACCATGGCCACAGCAGACACGGCACCACAGATCCTTCAGTCCGATCCCCGCGCGCCGAGCCTGAAGTCACGGATGACCGGCACTGGAACCGAGCTGTCTGAGAGCACGGCAGATCCGCGGACAGAATGAGGGTGATTTATATCCAGAACGCCGGCGCGGTCGCTGCTTTCTCGGTCGAGACACGGAACGGTTTTCTGCGGTAGATCGAAACAAAGGAATAACGGTGAAGACATGATCGAACGCGCAACGGCAACGTGAAAACGTCATAATGGAATAGCACACGTCATAGAATAGAATAGCGTCATAATAGAATAGAACGCGGTAGATCGTTCTAATTGTGAATGATACATTGTAGGATTTTTACATTTGCCACAAAGTCTTGTGTTCCGCCGCATTCCGATATCATTGGGATGTGTTCTGTAGTGTTCTTTTAATAATACGACATGTAGAGCATTTGTGGTCCGTTTATATCCAGTTCTTGTTTTATGGTTCATAACTAGACTAGACTAGACTAGACTATTTTTTTAGATAGCCTACCATAGCCGGCTATAGGTAGAATAGACACCTCATTAAAACATGAGTCATTATCGACAATTATAAATGAGTTTATACGTTAATTAGACATTTCCTTGTAATTTATTTATTTATTTATTCATATGCTAATTGGGTCTATTAGTGTTATATTATCAATATTACAATAGCATTTAGTCGAGGTATATTAAAGCGTACAGTGAGGTGTTGGACGTCAGCCTTCGGGGTGATGGAGACACAGCGGCCGGTTGCAGGTGACCCGTCGGGCCCCTCGGTGGAGTCACCTGGGTGCTCCGGAGGGGTCCAACGCAGCAGCTCCGGTGTAAAGAAACATCACCACAAACACAACCTGAAGCATCGATACGAGCTGCTGGAGACCCTGGGGAGAGGAACGTACGGGAAAGTCAAGAAGGCCATCGAGCGCCATTCTGGAAGAGAGGTATTCAAAGAATCCACAGTGCTCTTGTTTGAAAATTGTGGGGTTTGTAGGAGTGCGTGTGTTTGAATGCGTGTGTGTGTGTGGTGTGGCTTGAAATGTGGAACCTTGAAGGTTGTGCCCTTGAGAAGGACAATTAGCCTCAAATTACTCCAGCGGGACTTTCCCTCTTGTTTTGTGGCAGAACTATGGAACTGCAATATATGGTAGAGAGTCATTGTCACTGTACCGGGTCTAAAAACATGGTAATACCAATAAACTAAAACATTGTAATTTATTGTTATATTGCTATGATAAGAACAAACCAAACATGCAGCAATAGCCTGGAGCGGTTGTAGTTTATCGCTAACGTTGTGAGCAGTCCATAATTTTCAGTTGTTGTGTTTGGCTCCTTTCGGCCCCCTCGTGGGAATCCCACCCTACGCAAGCTCAGCACGCGCTCGGCTGCGGAGAGCAGATGTTTTAAATCTTGAGTTTGACGGGTCTGAAGTGGCTCTAATGGCCCCCAATAAAACGCATCTCGCCTTCGCCAATGTACCATTTTTGTTGCAGCTGGGTTCAAAGGTCGCTGCTGACCGGCCGCCATAAATAATCGTGCAGTGTTTTAGAGAGGGCGAGATGTGACCCCGGGTAACTAATGAACCCTGACCCAGATGCCTAAAGCACCGCTAGACTTGAGTTTTGAATCGGGCATCTGGGTCAGGCAGGGCTTGAGCGTTCATGTGTTCATTAACAGAGCGGATCTGTTTGGCGCGTGGCGTTGGTTGTTCTTTAACATCATCCTCAAAACGTGGAGAAGCCAGAACAGCTGCAGGAAGCACATTTCCATCCGTTCTGAATCTGATTCATACAGGGGTGTGTTTGTGTAATACACGAGCATGTTCCAGTGCTTCAGGACCATGACGTTGAGTGGTCACCAAACACAGTACCAGAATTGTTAAGCATGCAAAATTGAATTTGAGTGGTTTCGTGATCTCAGCATCCAGTAATGCGTTGCACAAAACACTGTGGTTGGCACAAATTTTGTGCAGCCTGAATCATTTTTTGTTTTCACTCGGGCTGGCTAAATAGACTTGCTTCTATTAAAGGCACAGATCGCCTAAAAACAAATATTATTTCATCATTTTTTCACCATTGTTCATAATTCCAAAGCTGTTTGTTCTGTAGAACACAAAAGAAGAGATTTTGAGAAATGTCTTGGTGGTTTTTTGTCCATACAGTGGAAGTCAATGAAGGTCAGGTTTTTTTTTACCAACATTCTTCAAAATATCTTTTTTTTCTATGGATGAAGGAAAGTCATACAGATTTGAAATTACGTGAAGGTCAACGTTTCTGAGTCCCTATCAGAACAGACCTGCCCACCCGTTAAAAACAACTGTCCTACACAATACCCATGACCTTTGGTGCTAAATGCCTTCTGTCGTCATGGCAACAGGACTTGCTGGCTTTTATGGGTTGTGTACAGATATAGTGTCTTCTGTTAGTTTAATGATTTATAATTCATTTCACAACACTTATACTGACTCAGGCCTGAGTGTTTCGGTGGGCACTGTGCCATTAGATTTTTGGCAGCTTGTTCTAGTGCGAACGTCTGTCTAAAAATAAACCAAACACGTATACATGTTTTATCGTTTACCGTAAAGCCAAATGTGTGTAAAACACAATTTGTCATGCATGTTTGTGGCCTCGTAAACATGAAGCCACTCGGGTTAGTGATGTTTACTAGCAAAGAGAAGTTTGCTCAGCAGGAGTCAGTTGGAAAAACAGCGTTGGGTTGCAGGCTATAGATAAAAGCTATGGAAACAGCTGATAACAGACATGGAGACTAAACATTTTCGGGTGAACTATCCCTTTAAGAGTTTCAGTAAGAATATAATTAATATATCGGTCTCAGACGTAGAATAGCTCAAGTCCGAACTCAAATATTCCTCATCCAATCCTTCCGAATCAACTCTGTTGATCTGTAACAAAGGTTTGCTCTCCCGCGCTATCACTTACAGACAAACCCAACGTTCAAGACTGCTGATACTCCGCTGTCTGGTACAGCATTTCCTTGACCTTTGACCTTCAGCGACCGGCTGCGGTCCCCGCAGATAACCGAAGAAATTGCGAAACGCGCATCTCCTTATGGCTTTAACAGCCTCTGGTTGGCTAATGACCCGAGCAGACAGACAGATAGCGTGTGTATGTGAGCTCTCGCATGTATGAGGTCAGTTCAGCACATAAAAATCTTCACCGTGTGTTTGTTTTGCATACTATGTGTGTAAGTGTACAAACAGGATTAGATTTCAGAACAGAACGGTGAACATTCTTTCCATGCTGTGTGATGAACTGGTCACATGCCCATGTGTGTGTCTGTGTGTGTTTGTGTGTGAATAGGTCAGTGTGACAATGTGAAAGGAGAAAGCGAGATTTTGAAACGGAAATGAAAAGGCCATGGAACATTAATACACTGCATGGAGGCCAAAGCAGCTGTCTGATCCTGGGTCAGCTACATTCAAGTCAGAACTGTATCATGGACTTTAGAGCACATCAGATTATTCACAACTTCACTGCAACGTTTTTATTACGTCTTCCAGACACAATCTTTGAGAATTGTCAGGCTGCTCTGATTAGTTTTTAATATGTTGCTGTTTGTTTGCCAAGAAATTCTTGGGGTTTCTTTCATCATTTATTCACCCTGATGTCATTTCAAAATTGTATGAGTTTCCTTTTTCTGCAGAACACAAAAGAAAGTGTTTGTAAGTGGATTTTGGTAACAGTACACCATTGGCTTCCATTGTATGACACAAAACCCACTGAGACATATTTTTTATACCTATTTTAACTATTATCCGATACCGATATTGGTTCATTGCATGGCATAGTACTTTACAATACTTGCAATTTTTTTGGGCATTAAATCAATTTTACTGAACATGAATTGGATCCATTAAACATTTTAAGAGAGGCCCAAATCAAGATAAAAATACTCCAAGACAACATGACAATCTTCAAAGGTGATTTCTGCAATCCAAAATTTATTTTATTAATAACATTAAATAATATTTGACTTAACATTGAACATTTCTTTATTAAGCTTAAATAAAGTACAGTATGTGCTGTTGCTATTTAATTTTTTGCTCAAAGAAAAACGTTGCATTATTCAGACATGCAACTCAATGCAGTTCATTAATAAACCGTCTTCTGTATTGGCCTTTTCATGCTATTGCCGATACACCGATGGTGTTAAATGAATGCAATGTGCGCCGATTAATATCGGTGGCCGAAACATTGGCGCAACCCTGCTCAAAATATATTATTTTGTGTTCCACAAATGAAAGTTTTCAATGATCTGAAGGTGAATAGGTGACCGATTTTTTTATTTTTGGGTGACCCATGCCTTGAAGTTTAATACATTGACATGTTGGCAATAGTAACAGTGATGCACGCCTTGGCAAACTCAGTTCATTAACTGCGGATCTATTTGTACTGTGTTTCATTCATTTGGCTCGCACGCAAATAAACAAATAAAACTCTCTGCTGGCTTGTTTTTCCAGAAGATTATTTTAAACTCTCGCTCCCGCTGCGTAACAAACGGCAACATTAGCATTCCTGCCATCTCCAGCAGACCTGGCAGGAGGTGAAAACCTTCAGCTGTACATAACTACATGAGATCATGGAAAACACTCCAATAAAGAGTCGAATGTTAGCGGGGTTGCTATACGGCTTTTGGAGAACTGGCCCCGGTTTCTGGATTCGTTTCCCTTTTTATTCCACATAATCGGTTTTGAAGCGTTCCGCTTGCTCTTTCCTTTTATGGACGTGCTCAGTGATTTACCTTCAGCTCCTCGGAAACATGTGGTTTTGGTTTCTCCGAGAAAATGTAAGCAATGGTCTGCAACCACGTACCCTACAGGCAGACGAGGATAGAGATGTTTGGATGGGCACGTCTGTGTGTGACAACACAAAACAAGATTTGACCAAAGGATATCCTTTTTTAAAGATTTAGTTTACCCAAAAATGAAAATTCTGTCAGCATGTACTCACCTTCGAGTTGTTCTTAATCTCTATACATTTCTTTGTTCTGATGAATACAGTGAAACATATTCGCAAGAATGCTTATAACCAATCAGTTATTGGATCCCATTGACTCCCAATGCAAGAAAAAATACTTTTTATTCTGTTGATCAAAAAAATAAGATATTTGGAAGAATTTAGGACGGCAAACAATTCTGGGGCACATTATCAATTTTCCTACTATGGTAATCAATGGGGTCCAAGAACTGTTTGGTTATAAACATTCTTCCGAATATATTTCACTGTGTTCATCAGAACAAAGACATTTATACAGATTTAGAACAACTCGAAGCATTCTTCCAAATATCTTTCTCTGTGTTCAACCAAACAAAGAAATTTGGAAAATTTGGAACCACTAGACAGTGAGTTACTCATGACTGAGTTTTCAATTTGGGTTTGTCATTAAGGTTTATCGTAAACATGTTCATTGTTCCTCTTGTGCTTTAAAGGTGTAGGACACGCCTGGGAGGGTGAGATAGGACGAACGAACAAAAATAGACAGGAAATGAGTCGTTTCCGCTTTCCTTTCAATGACATCAGCCAGAAGGGCATCTCCTGTGGTGGACACCTCGGTTTTAAAAGTCAACCTTCTAGAACTGTACGATTCATTTGGGTTTTGGAATAATAGCAAAAATTGCAAATCCGATTATTTGTAAAAGATTATTTACTCATTCTCGTGTCAATCCAAACCCTACCTTCTGCAGAACACAAAAGAAGATATTTTAATATTATAATTGGATATAATATAATTGGACCTCATTGACTTTCATTGCATGAACACGAAACCACAGAGACATTCCTCACAATATCTTCTTTTGTTGTCAACAGAAGAGTCAAATACAGGTTTTGAACGACAGGGATGAATAAACGATGACAACATTTTATCTTTGGGTGAACTATCCCTTTAAAAAGCAAAGATAATAATTATGCCAGTGAGTGTACCTGCACACGTGTGAATCTGAATTTGTCACGTATTGCGGACTCTACATTTAATGTTACGTGATGTTTTCATCACAGGGAGAAACCGCTCGAACCCTCAAGGCCAAAGAAACACACGAGAGCTTTCATTACGCTTCTAAACACTGAACCATCATTTTCCAAAAAAAAACCTCGGCTAAATTACACACCAGCAGACCGAAAATATGCTCAGCTCAGATGTGTGTGTATGCATGTGTGTGTATGTGTGTGTGTGTGTGTGAGAGAGAGAGAGAGAGAGAGAGACACCTCTCTGTCTGGATGGGTCAGCAGAAGCTCATTCTCAGACGCATAAAAAAACGTCTGTTGGCTGCTCAGGTGTTTTTCTGAGTATTATTCAAGAATTGTTTTTGTCAAAGCTGTAGCCAAATGGTTAGCGAACGTGCTGTGACACATTTAGCCGTGTTGCTTTTGCGGGCAGCTCTAGTCTAACTTGTGTCATTTCCTGACCCGGTTTCCCCTCATCACATTATTGTTTCCTCACTTTACTCCCTATGTCAGTAAAATGTGTCAGAAACAATATGAATAGTAAAAGTATTAATAGATAACGCTAATTGTCCTTTAAAACATGCATCCAGTTTAATTTAGTTAATAAAAGGACTTAAAATCTCTCTCTTTTGATCGCTCAGGTTGCCATCAAGTCTATCAGGAAGGAGAAGATAAAGGATGAACAGGACATGGTTCACATTCGGCGAGAGATTGAAATCATGTCATCGCTTCGCCACCCACACATCATCTCTATATATGAAGGTATATGTCTGTCTGACTGTCAATCTGTCCGTTCTGATGAATTATTAGACAACATGTTCGAATAACCAGTGAACTATTAATGATAATCAGTGACTGAACAAAATAAGTTATTTCCCTGTTCCTGACCCACACATGTTCATCCCTTTGGATCTCTGGGGCATTGATGATTTCTAAAGGCACTCGGCAGCTGTCTGGTTTCTTCTGTACTTCAGTCTCTCAGCAGGCCGTCCGCTGACTTTGTGGTTTTCGATCCGTCTGGGCTTATAGAGCAGTTTATTTTTGAGGGGTTGCTGTATTCGTCTTTGTTCAAAGCTTCGACTCCGCCTGTGTTGTGGTTGGCCCGTCTCGGAGACGGGAGAACGGTTATTTAACGCAACCCTGTGGAGATACCAACTTTGCTTTCAGACGTTCTTTTTTTAGTCTTTATAGTTTAGGGTAGTCGTGGACGGATGCGGAAATAAATGTGAATTGTTTGTATGTTCCTGTGTCATGTCTCAGGTGTTTCTCATGAAATCCTTAATAACAAAAATAGAAGCAAACGGGAAAATGTGGGTAGCGCAGTTTGTTTTGATATTCAAGTTTCGCTTTTCTTTCCTTTTGGAGATCGTATAAAAATGTTTGCATTTATGAGAATTACTCAAACTGTAAATAATTCAAAGTGTTGGCAGTTCATGCGCTGCATTGTCTCTTAGCTCTGTTGTATTTGTTACCCCTCTCTAATATTCAGTGACACAGTGATAAGACAGTGATTCACCATCTACGTCCCTCCCAAACATTATTTGCCCAGTCCCAGAAGGCCTCGCGCTCCCCGCTGTGCTGAAAACCGAGAGATTCTGTAAAAAGAAGAGAACTGTTTCTCTCTCGCTGGACGTGCGAGAGAGGCCGCAGGCAGTGCCAAGCAAGGGTGGGGTGATCCGTGCTAGAATTTTTGGGGTTTTGCAAAAACAGCCACTTTCTGCTGGGTCGGACTGTAATTTTGCTGTGTTTGTTCCTTTGGATTTTTCAGCCTCTTCTGGTGGTTAGCGGATTTTTCCGTGACCTGTTGAACTTGCCGGACGGGCAGCTACAAAACAAAGGCCGTCTTTTGCACATCGAGTAGTTTTGTTAGTAATTTGTCATGGAGGGTTGCGTTCTGAAGACACAGGGCGCCAGAGCGCATGTTTATTTTTGACCGAACGCCTCCGAAAACACACTTTGGTGGCGGCATGTGCTTTTCAATTAAAAAATAAACCTTTGCGTTTTTCCAGGTTAAACACACCGAACCCGTGTGCAAAGAAAAAATATTTTCCTGTATTTAGTTTGTTCCAATGTTTTCCCTAAAGAATCCAACAGCTTACATTTTGGCCCGTCTAGGTCATTTATAAATAAACGAGATTACAAATAAACGCTCATAAGTAAACATCCCAAGTGTCGTGTTGTTTTATTTCCCAGTGTTTGAAAATAAAGACAAGATCGTGATCGTCATGGAATACGCCAGCAAAGGCGAACTCTACGACTACATCAGCGAGCGTCGCCGTCTGACGGAGAGAGAAACCAGACACTTCTTCAGACAGATCGTGTCTGCTGTGCACTACTGCCACAAGGTACCACCCTCACTTATTTCTCTCCCTTTTCTCTTTTCAATACTTTTCTCAAAGCCTGGAGAGCTGCACGTGCAGTTATTCATTGAAATCCGGCCGGCCGGTTAGAATCGGGGATAGAATCTTGGCTGTTTGGGAGGAATCCGGGAATGGCCGACTGATGTGAAACGGCTGTGCATCAAGGGAGTCGTAAATCTAAGCATTTAGCAAAGCTGTCGATAGAGTAATCAACCACCCAATGACGGAGTTTCTTCTTCGTGTGTTCGATTATTGCCGGCTCATTCTCTCTTCTTTGATTTGCACACATTACGTCAGTATGCATTGATGTCATGCATACCAAAGTTATTCTGTATAATGCATGTATGAGCCTTTTCAAATGACTCATTCACATTGTTTTAGTTTTAAACTCAAATCTTCGCTGTAATGATCGCGTGTATGTTGAGACAATAGCCTGCATTAAAAGGTTTTGGAACAGAGCTGAAGTCTTGTAATGCATCTTACAAAGGACCCAGCCCCCACAATGCACCGCTTCGAGCCAGTCGAGACCCCAGTGGAGGTGCACTGGGTGGGCTGGTTTACAGATGAATATGACGTGATGCTTTATCTTAGAGAAAGGGAGCTTCCAGACACCAGAAAGGAGTTCAGTGAGTCACGCTTGCCTTGGGCAACCGCAGTACGGGGAGGACTTCGGGTGGGGTCGACCAGACGACACCAGAAACGTCTCATCTGTTCAAAGCCGTGCATGTCGAACACATGTGCGTTCAGACATCTGTAATGAACTTTCTCGTATTCAAACCCCCGCGGATGAGTTTCCGAGCTGCAACACTCTCGCTGAACGTTGCTTAAGAGGAAACATGCGGTGTAATTGCACAATCTTGTTTCGGTTTGACAGTCACGGAGTTGTTTGTGCAGCAGATGTCGCTGCTTGTTCAGTCACGTTTTTTTGTCTGTGACATAATGACATCCTCTGCTGAAAAAAAGTCTAATGGTTTGCATTAAAATACCATTATGAACCAGTTGCCTTTTCTATTAAAACCGTTGCAAAATTGAATTTTATTGAAATTAAAATTGAAAGTATTATTCCTATAGGATTATAATGGTGTTCTGTTGGGTCCCGTCTGCCAGATAACATCCTACTAAAATAATTCATACAGTAGACACCATTACAGTTTCCATAGAAAAACAACATAATTCCCATCATAATCAATAAAAATATTCAGCAAGGCAATTTATGAAGATTGGTAATAAATGTATCCTGATGTGTTCTTCTTACAGAATGGTGTCGTTCACCGGGACCTAAAACTGGAGAACGTGCTATTGGATGAGAACTGTAACATAAAGGTGAGCAATTTCAAGGTTACTTTAAACCCAAAAGAATCACAAACACAGTGACTAAATCTTTATTTAATCTGTATGATGTAGTATTTAAGATAGGATGTGTCTCTGAAATACTGTTGATGTTAAAATTTATATAAAATGTGATAAAACAAAGATTCTCTTAAACAGAACGTTCTCACGTTTGTTTCAGATTGCTGATTTTGGCCTGTCCAACATGTACCATAAAGACAAACTTCTGCAGACATTCTGTGGTAGCCCACTGTACGCGTCTCCAGAGATTGTCAACGGAAGACCTTATTGTGGTCCAGAGGTGAGACTCGCTCCCATCAGTAAAACCCCTGTTTTCCCTGAGGAATAATGACAAATCTTTTCAGGATCATAAAAACATGCCGGGATGGTTTACAGTAGACCGGCATGGCATATGAGGTCTGCATCGTTGTAAATGAAACACCCCATAATTTCATTTTGTAGTGTGTGAAATGGTCTGCGAGCGTCTGCGATATCTCATGGACTGTCCTTGTGGTTAGCGAAGCTTTATTCTGCTCTTTGATGGGATTATACTTCCATAGACTCGTAGGAACAGGCCTGCGTACGCCTTGTGCTTGTCCTCTAAACATGGAAACCAGCTGCAGATTTTTTACTCTGCATGTCTGCGATTCCACTGATCCTGGGTCAGAATTAAAATGAGAGATTAAGATATAAAAAACTAAACTGGTGCATAAACATAACGAAAATGGGTTTACCTAAAGTATCTTTTTATGTATACAGCCCTAGGAATTTTTAAATAGAAGTAGTTCTGTGCACTTCAGTTGACTTCGGTGTGCTATAATTTGCTCTCTTTTTTCCTCGGGGTACAAAAAACAGTACAACGCAAAGGCTGTAATCAAAATGTCCAAACCCTTTTTGGTTAAAAGCCAAAGCCTCAAGTGAATAAAAGCACTAGAGTCGCCATCATTGCTTGCTACGAGCTAAACAATTACTTTGGTCTCGGAGTGATTTCCTGTTTAGGAATCTGGTAAACCATCCAGGCAGGTGGTGCCATTATGATTTTTTTCTGGGCCGCATACTTTGCACTTTAATCCGACCCCACGCAGGACTTACATAACCGACTGCCTGAGCCAATATGTAGTGCAATAAAATGTCTCAAAGAACAAATGTAAATTTTTTGGGTGGACTACCTCTTTAATGCCATTTTTCTACCTCCTGCCTACTGTTATATGGTTATCTGAAAGTATCTTCAATGGTTCATGAACTTTACTCAATGTTGAGTGAGATAATATTGATGATCTGTTGTCTCCAGGTAGACAGCTGGGCTCTGGGAGTGTTGCTGTATACGCTGGTCTATGGCAGTATGCCGTTTGATGGAGGAGACCACAAAAATCTAATTCGGCAAATCAGCAATGGGGAGTATCGAGAACCGACACAGTCATCAGGTATTGAACTTTAAAAAATGCAGAAACTCTTACAGACATAGGTATTTCTTAACGCTTTAAAATGATAGTATTGGGTTGTAAGATCAAAGCAACATATTAAAATGTCCGTTTGTTAGATGCACGTGGTCTCATCCGCTGGATGCTGATGGTCAACCCTGAACGGCGGGCAACGGTGGAAGACATCGCCAATCACTGGTGGGTAAACTGGGGATGGAAGACCAGCGTGTGTGACTGCGAGTCTCAAAGGGATGCTGGCTCGCCCATGTTGGCCCGTCTTATCGACTGGCAGAACCGGACCGAGCCCCGTCCCACCAAAGCTGTCCGATCCGAGCCGTTCCTGCTGGTCCATCAACGCCCCAAAAAGTCCAAGAAAGAAAACGATGTTGGAGTTTCCCAGTGTAATGGTGAGGACAGCGTAGACCTGAAGAGACCGAAGAGCATCTTGAAGACGAGACTATCCGAAGAGCAAGACTCACCGAGTCTTGAAGACATAGAGTTGGGGTCAGGTGCAGGAACCCCAGAGAAGGATTCTGAGCCTGATGACGCTGAGGAGGAGTCAGCGCTAACCGGCCACTCCCCTAGTAAGATGATCTCCATCCTTCCAAAGAAAGGGATCTTAAAGAACAACCAGCAACGGGAATCAGGGTACTATTCTTCCCCGGAGCGCAGCGAGTCCTCTGACCTGCTAGGTGGCAACATCACACCGCTTGCGTCCAGCTCGCCACCAAACCGAGCCGTTGGTAGAAAGGGCATCTTGAAGCGCAATGGGAAGTATTCCACGTACAGCGGAGCTCCTCCCGTGAGCGTCCTGGGAGAACCGGCACCCGGCGATTCAGGGTTATCCCGCAGTCAGAGTCGCCCGTCAAGCATCGTAAGGCAGGATAGCGAAACCATCACAAGCAGCTCCTTCAGTGCCACAGACTGGCCCCCGCCCACCGCCCGGCCCAAAATCAGAAGCTGTGTGTCTGCAGAAAACCTCCTACAGCTAGCTAACTTCAAAGGCCTCAAGGCGGCTCCACCCCTACATAGTGGAAAATTTGGGAGGGGAGCACAGAGGTCCCCTGGGGATAACAGCAGCTTCTCTCTGTTAGGAGATCTGGATGATATGACTCAGGTGTACCAACTTGCCCTGGACATCAGCAACAACCTGTCATAGGGGGTCAATTGAGAGGTGTATAGAAAGAAAGTTGGAAGGTGTTTGGCATGTTGGTGACGACCAGTTTAATACTGGGATTCTGTGAATGTGAGTCATTTTTTGATGGGAATATGTTGGAAGTCATACACAACCATTACCCTAACTCAAACTCTTAGTCCCTAACCACTAACCCTACCCAATCCCATAAACAGTGTTTGAAGCAAGTTTCAGTCGGTACTTTGGGACAATATCTCCCCTACTGGCAAGAGATGAAATTAAATGTTTACATATTAAGTGAAAGGTGAGTTAGCATTACAAAGGACGTCATGGAACGCTTTTGATGACAAAAATAAGCCAACCTGAGTTTATAAAGCACCTTAAAACTCGCAGAGCACATGTCGTGTTGTCTTTACTTTCGATACAAGAAACCAGGGTCTTGCTCCAAAAGAATTGTCGTTTATTATTTATTAATATTTTTTAGTAGATTTAGTGATACAAAACTGGTGTGGTCTGGCAGTACTGGAAGCATAACATAGTTAAATCTCTCATTTCCTTAAGTGGAACTGACACATATAATAATTCTTTCTTTGTTGGTTATTGTTAATATATCTTAAACTACATAATGATCAAACTTGTATTGATCTTATACCTGAAATCAGTGGAGCATATGGAATTATAAAAGTGCCTTTTTTGTTTGTAATTCATATTAAATTATGTATGTCATTTCCTTGAGGTGAAGACGAGAGATGCCAGAGGAGGCTGTTTTCAGGTGAACAGCATTGATTTTATTTTATTTTTTGTTTGTTGAGTTTGTATTAAATGGTTAGAAAATGCCCAGGACCTCAAAGCACAAAGTCTACCCAACAAGAATGTCTTGAGCTTAAGGTATGTTATACTTGTTTCTTCAAATCTTTCCCACCGCTTGCATAGTGTTTGCATAGCGTTATTTAAGAATAACACAGTTGGTCCTTGATCCGCGAGCCGATTCCAGAACGCTCTACATCATTAGCACAGGATGTCCAGTGTTTGGTACTTCAAGGCTCCGACATCTCAGATCAAGTCCGGGAGGTTTTGATTGGTCGGTTGTGATGGAGTCCTGACAGGAACGTGCGTGCAAGCACCATGTGTTTCTCTGGAGCGGTTCTCTTGTGGTTTCTTGATTGGGTTAGGTGACTGTTGAAGGTTTCTGGACATTTTCACCTTAACAACGTTAAACGCAAGGTAGAAATCTCAGACACGCTCTCAATTTCCAGGAATGTTCTACAGTAAGCAGAGACCAGCATGTTTGGTTATTTCCTTAAGTTTCGGCCTGTAGAAACATGTTCTTTCTTGGTGTTTATCTGTTGATCCCTGTGGATTTCATTGCTCAGCTCTAAAATAACAGATTATTGGTTTTGTGTTGGACTTTGATGCCCGATACGCTCTCCGTAAGGGCTGAAAACCACAAACAGACAGATTAGTTTCAAAGCAGTGATGAGCCAGCAAATTCCAAAGGTTTCAGGGGCATGTTTGGACTAGATCTTAACACCATGACCCAGAGAACATCCCAGCGTGTGTTGGTTTAATATGGGGAAAAGCTTTAATGTTTGATAATCTTAAATCTTTAGTTTCTTGGCGAATGAAGTTTAAGAATTGCATTGTTTTTAGAAGGTAAGTGTGTAGGGGAGCTAGTCGTAGAGAGAGTCGTATAGAGAGATGTTTACGTAGATAGATATGTAGGTAGATTCGTAGAAGTATTTATGAAAGTGGGGCAATTTTCCAGTAGGTGGGATATGCAGAAATATTCACTGGAAAAAAGGAGTGCGGCTTTATCGCCGCATGTGAAGAAAGATGAGGGTAAGTGTAGATACAGAGAGTAAAAGAATGTAGATGAAAGGATAAGGGAAGTTTATTATACCAAAGAAAAGTGTTATTGGTAAAGACATGGAGTCTCCAGATTTACCAATGAGATCCAAGAGGGCAAAGTTATCTAATCTTCATAGAAAAACCACCGTCGACATTAATAAACCCAGATAGCACAGGTACGTTTGTATGATGTCTCCTAGAGATCTGGAAAACATCTGCTGTGTAAAATATCTGATGAACGTCTTCGAAAAGGTTTTACGTACATTCTAAATCATATTACAGACATCTTCTAGATGTTTATATGACATCTAAAAGTAAAAGTCTCAGAGACGCATTGCTGATGAGCAAACAATAAAGAAAAAGATCTTGCAGATTTAAAGACAGACATCAAATAGACGTCTCTAAGATGTTTGTGTTCTATCGGGGAAAGGTGAATTTGTCACCTTCAAGAAGTCTCAAAACAATGTTGTAGGAGACATTTTGTTCGATGGAGGTCCTGGGTAGATATTATAGACACACCTAAAGTGTATGGTATCATATTGCATATCTGTATTGCATTGTATTGTCAACTGGATTAACAGTGATCAAATTATACTATGTTAGTATTTTTATGTTATTGCGCCTTTGTTTTTGATTCTCCAAAATATTACTATTATTGATTTACATTTGAGGAACGTTGTGTGTATTAATCAACGCTTTCTCCCGGTATGGACAGGTTTTAAGCACTAGCCGTGCATGCGGTGCTAATGCTAATGCATTTAACGTACACAGACGTTCATTCACACTACCGCACAATTTCGTCAGGGTCATTTGATGCAAGCGCGTCACAAATTTCCGTCTCGCAGATCTGACCCAATATTTGGTGTCACAATATTCAAGATCAACCTTAATTGTCGACAAAGTCGAGCAGCCACCCAGATGTGCCATTTTAACCATTGTGCCATTGTGACGGAGGCTTAATGCCATTGCGAACGCAAACATGCTCTCAGCCAAACTGGAAGTACCTGGTGCATATTAGTTAGTCAAAAAATTCATTGTAGAGAAAAAAAACTTGACTGGATATTATAATTGACAGTACTGAAATGTTAGTATTATGTTATTTATGTATTATTTTTATTACGTTCGATTACTATTGATGGGGGATCCCTTGAAAAATCCTGGACTGCCAAAGGTCTTTTTCGTTCAGTGCCTTTGCTTATATTTTATGATTTTTGTTTATTTTTTTGATAATGAATTTATAATTGCATTTTTATACTCTATTTATTGGTGGTGAAGCCATTTCGTTCTATACACAAACAAACACTGAAGACAACTGGAGGAGCAGAAAGACGTTGGGATCACATGGTTGTGTCGTAAAGCTTTGGTTGTGCGTTCTGTCGACAAACTGCTTTGTTGTTTGTTGGAGATTTCTCGCTAACCAACAGTCTTTTGTACCATAAAACCAAATCTGTGTAAAACTGATTCAATAAACTGATCATTTCAAAGGACTTTATATCCGTGTCAACTTTATTTGATTGTTGTAATTTATTCTGCATAAAACAATTAACAATTACATTTTTCTTTGTCCAAACACAAATATATGAAATGTTCATCTAATTGCATGTTGTGAGGTTTATCTGACACATTAATAGGATAGCAACGTTAACAGCTTAAATAGTACAAATAAAAGTAGCAGAAAAATGTAATTTTGCAGTAAGTTATATATTAAGTTTAGAGATGCAACGATACTAAATTTTTCCACCGATAGCCGATTAATCATAGTTAAATCTGCTGATACCGATTCTGAGGATTAAATGAATATTTCGAATACTTTCAGAATGTTATTTATTCAAACAATGACTATCATTCTATTGATCATTGGCTGTTTTTTAAACTATTTACTGATAGCAGATAGTGTGAAAAATTGCTTTTATTGACCGATGGCCGTTGCATTTCTAATGAAGACCAAACCTTTTGGTGAATAAATTCATAAACATTTATCGAACATTTACACATTCAAACTTTATTCCTGAATATTTCTGACTGTTCTGTCTTCATGGCTTCAGACTATTTAAAGTATTTCGCAAGAATCATAGTGCCATTTGTCCTTCTTGTAGCTTGGCAGCCCCTGAATACTTCTGTTGAATGGAAAATGGCACAGTGAGCTTTCTTTAAAACATATATTATTTTCCCTTAGCAAAAAAAGAAAGCCACACATTTGGAATGAGTAAATAATGACGGAATTCTCATTTAGTAAACCGTTCCTTACAGGCCAGAGATTTTTATAGCAGAACAGAGTAAAAGAAAGTCTGCATGAACAGGCAAGAAATAAGAGGATGTTAAGAGAGAAATGTACAAAAGAGATCACTGTCTTTGCCAGCATTAATTTGATCCAGATTTCTAGCGGAGGCGGCGCGGAGGGGCTTTTCTGCCGCGTGCCAGAGAAAAAGAGAGAGTTGCACAGACCCAAATACAGTTGTGTTCACAGTCCTAGATTTCTTGAGTCTAGAAGACACTTTTGTACCAACAAGTATATTTCTTTTATCACAGACATCACACAAACATGTTAATCTAGCTACACATTAAAAGACTTCCCGTAAAATTCTACTGTTTTATAAACTGAAAATGGCATAACCTTAATAAAAGACTTTTGCAATATTAGAAAGAAAAAGCATGCTGAATCTATATTTCAAAGTTCATTTCAAATGCATCTAAAGGGAATTGTTATCAGATTTTCAAACATCAGTATGCACAGGTCGGATCTGTGCCATGGTAAGGTGAGCCGGATCATTCGACTTCCCCTCAAGAAACCATTCTTTGAAGCTGTAATACTGATCCAGGAACTGAGTGGGAGATTACGTTTGATTATTTTTGCTGTACAGACCACACACGTCCAAAGAGATTCATTTAACACTCCCCAATCAATTCAAGTAATATGCATTCGCAAACACCCTGCACTCACACGTCAACGAATAACAAGTCACACGAATGTGAACTCGGTGCAGTCCACGACAGAAGAGATGCATCTGCTTTCCTCTCTCTCCCTCCTCACCCGAGGCATCTCGCTTTCTTCCTCTCTCTGTAGTGGTTTGAGAAACTTCCAGACATTCCTGAAAGGATTCCGCTCGGCAGCAGCCAGTCAGAGATAAATTCCAGAATAGCAGGACTACGGCTAAAAATAGAAAGGAGGAGAACTTGATGAAAGGGGAAAGAAACCGTGCAAAAAGGTTCCATGGTCAGTGATAAAATCAAACGGAAAATACCACGGTACTTTAATATAAAATATATACCAAGTTACTATATGATAATATATCATGATGTTTTTATTGCCAGGCTACTTTGAAGAATACCATTGGTGAACCCACATTAAAATAGTCTTAAACCGAGGTAAAGTGTTGAGATGCTACAGTGTTTTGAACCCTACTGTAGTGTATTATTTACTAGTTTATCAATTCACTAAAGTTAACACTGCAAAATACAATAGTATGAAATGGCACTGCCATACTTTTGAAGTAAGTACTGGCACACACACACACACACACACACACACACACACACACACACACACACACACACACACACACACACACACACACTCCAGACAAGCTCTGACTCAGTCTCTCTGTTTATTCTGTGTTCTGAGCCCTACTGCGTTTTAACCACAGCAGTTTATGCTCAATAGGGAACATCACGTAACCGAAACGCTCGCAGGGAAAAGAACACATATCCGCTCTCTATCCCCGAATAAACTCCTGTCCATCAACACAAAAGCTCTTTCCTCTCAAACTGTCACCTGGGGGATTTTTTTAGCACCTTGCTGTTAAGAACTTCCGTCTGAAGCTTCAACAGATCTTCCCTACGATCTTCTTATGGCCTTGGATGGTCGCTGGCTTTACTCCAACAGGCCGGCTTCGGCACATCTTTTGATATCCTGCTCAAATCTACAGGAAACACCCAGTTATGCATAAAGACCTTCACATGTCTGATCGGTCGAGTAAAGGAAAGATTTTGGAACGGGTTCTCGGAACATCTGCCATGTTTTTAAAGGAAAAATGGCAACGGTTTTAAAGCGAATTTTATTAGGAGGTCAATGTCTCTGTAAAAGACAAGACAGTCATGTGGTTGACAGGAGAGTTGTCTAATTAAATAAAATAACGCTGGATGTTGTTGGCCAGTCTCATTCATTTAAGTTCACCCCAGCAGACGTTGCAAAACACTGAATTCAACTCTGTTCAACTAAATGATTCAATTGAATGACTCAAAAGAACCAAAATTACGATTCTTTAAAGAATTGATTGATTAATCAATTGGGAATCATTAGGAGTGGTCACGTGACTTCCATTTATTTATCCTTTATAAACATGCATCTCTTAAAAACCTGCCATTGGTTGCATCTTACTTTAGGGCCGAACGATAATTAATCGCGATACCACTAAATCAAATTGTAATCGTAGTGGCTGGGAAATGCCGATATTTTTGGGAATGCGTGGCTTCTCCGTGAATCACGGCACCAGGATCAGTAGAAAATGCTGCTCGATCTAAAAGCGGTGCGAGTTTGAGTCGCTTTTAATGTGCATTTGAAAAAGTAACACTCGTTAAACATGATCATTATAAATGTACTTTACTTTCATAAAAATACCTGATGAGGCTTGAGTAACAGTGATAAAAAATAATATATTTTTTAATGCTTTATTAAATCAATGATATTAGAACAAGAGGTATTACATATTCCAATCATATTAACAATCGCTATCAGATAAAAAAAAATTACATAAATTTCAATGTTTTCAGAGCATTACATGTTTTCAGTCCTTTTTTGTGTTTAGTTTTTTCCAAGAGATCTACATACAATTTGAAGTCATTAATACAATGTGAAAAATTTGGTTTACATTGCGCCCACTTTTTGATAAAAAGATGTCCATATGCATTTCCTAGATTCTATGACGTGTTATGGTCTTCTTCTGCAGTGCGTATTTGGAGTTTCCGCACGAGAGCGCCCTCTGGCTTTCGGATGCAGCAGCATTTTCCCGTACTTCACTTAAATGCTGTGCAAAAATCACGTGATAATTAGCGTCGTGTTTCATAATATTTATAATGTATCGTGATAGCCCTACTTTTCATTATGAACTGTTTTTGACAACCACTACAAAAAACTGTATTTATCGGTCTATTTACATTTCTTCTTAGCCCCGCCCACACCTCAAATTCATGGGCCTGCGTCTAACGTCAAACATGGACGAGTCTTGAACATGATTCTGCATGTTATAAACAGTGAATATCGAATCCACGGATGAAACATCTCTGGACATACTTTGGGGAAACAATGGACAACGTTGCACTTGCAGAAGCATCGTGGAACCTATACAAGAACGACGTGTGTTTTAGTTTTAAAATGAGAAGGCTAAACTGATTGCGTCACGTCGCGCAAAGGTTTCACGTTCATTTTGGACAGACAATCTGCCTGCTGCTTGGAATTTGGTGCTTAAAGTTTGCTTATGAAACCGTTGTTACGTGGGTGTGTGGTCTTTAAATGCATAGACAGACAGACAGACAGACATGCCCGTTGCAGTGACGCGTCAACAGCGCCGCCATATTGGACCGGTCAAAACAGACCTTTGAGTTAAACACAAAGTTGAATTGGCAGCTGCTGTATTTCTGAATAAAAATAACAATAACCTTTGCATTCTGCAAGTCTTCAGAAGTCCAGATCTTATACGCTTTAAAAGTGAAACCTGTGAGCAGAATTTCAGTTGCATTAAATCAATATGTGAAGTACATCTTCATCTTTTTAGTGAAGCTCTCATCTGAGCCAGTTTGTCTTGCCCTTTCTCCATCTGTGTCTGATTTTCCTACGGCAGTTGTTTCTGTGATTAAAGCTTCTTTTATCCTTTCCATTCTTTCTTTGTATTCGGCCTCTTTCAAATAAAGTTTAAAGTCAGAATCCGGGAGAGGAAAAGCGTTTATGCTGAGCACAGTCTGGAAACGGATGCGAGTGGAATCTTTGAGATTTTATTTGTGGGAAAGTAAAGAAACTGCTGATGGGTTTTACATGCTCTGGATTTAAAGCTGAAGGCGAGAGCGGTTGGCATGCAAAGACTGTTAACCTTCTTTCAGGCGGGATTACAAGCGTGGCCTAATTTCTGCCCATATTTTATCCATAGGAAAATAGGATTTGTCCTGTGAAAAGTTTTGGTTCAGTTCTTTAAAGCTCACCGAAGTCCAACAACACAGGCGTGCAGTATATGGCCTGAGAGATCTTCTTTTTGTCTCCTGCTTGTCCTGTGATTGAATTATCTCTTTGTTTCCTTTATATCTCTTTGCAGAGATTAAGTGTGAGTGTTATATGAATCAAAAATGGGGATGACAAGATGTAGAGATAGGAGTTGTGAAGAGGAGTCTGTCTTTTTCCCCAGGCAGTGATTTAAAAGTGTGATAGACACAGATCCAACAAAACTCTGCAGGTTTTTGTTTTCATGGTGGTCTGTCACTGTTGAAGGTTTATGTTGCCGGATTATCCTGTGTTTACTCTCGGCTCTCGTAAAAACCTGTGAGGTCACATCTCTACAAACACACACGGAGAGCCTTTATCTCTATTACATCCACACAGAAAACAGCTCTGCACGTTTTTGAAAACGCCGCTGTTATCGTGCAAGAACGCAACTTTCTGAAAACTTTCTAAATATACATTTACTGTATATTTGTCAACTATTCACAAGTAGTTTATATGCTATTTTGCGAGCGCAAGATTCACACCACAATGTGTACACAAACTCAGCTAGTTTCAGAGATACCATCTCCCTCAGCTGTCAGTAAGAATGGAAAACACTCTTGATATCAAAGCGTTTCAAAAAAACCCTAAATGATGGATTTATCCTTATAGTCTTTAAATGGGAGGGGCTTTACTTCGACTTTTCTTAGAAACAGCAGTGAGATGTTGCTGGAGAGATAAATAAAGAGATTGTCATTTTAAAAAACTATTTCTCTCTCAGCGGTCTGACCGCCCCTTCACTCGTGAGGGTTGATGAAAGACCCACCTGCCTTTACCCCTGTCCATCGCACGCAACACTCTAGAAAGCCTGAGTGAATCTGAGGGGCGGAGAACAGGGTCACACAATTATGAGGGAGGAGGTGAGGCAAGAAGAGACATGATAAGCTGAAGTGCACTTGTGATAAAACAAGGACGGTGGGGTGTTAAAAATAAAAAGGTTTAATTTGCAGTAGAGGAATGCAACAGAAGAACAATGCTTTTTTTTCCAGGCCTTAAGAACTTTTGACATTTGAGAAAGAAAATCACAAATAGAGTTTTGTTGAAAAAGACTCCAGTAATCTCATATGTGTCTCACATTGAGTTTCAGAAACGATCTCAACAATGTCTCAAACATTTCTCAGTATATAATCAGATGTTTTAAACCATGTTTGTAAGAATTCAGATGTTGATATGTTGTTTCTCCTCAGATGGACTTACTAAAGTGATGGATGTCCGCCAGGTCTGGTTCTCAGTTGATTTATGTCTGTGTCTATTAAAACATGAGTGCTAAGAGCTTATGGGATCGAGCACCTGCAGGTATTTTTCTGTCTTTTAAATTCTGTAACTGGTTAAATGTTATAAAAACATCAAGCTGATAATGAAGGGCTTCTCGCTCTTCAGACAGCCATCAATCGCACAGTAATCACAATCCTACAAGTGTGCTGAGCAGTAGAGATGAACACATTCCTTACAACTGACATCACATCACCATAAAATATAAAATCAGAAATTTTCTTTGTTTGTTTGTGTGTTTGTTTCCTTATTTCTTCCTTCATTCCTTTCTCTATATCTCTGTCAGAGGCTGTGAAAGTGAGAGTTTTACTAGTTAATTTTTAACTAATCTCCATGTGCTGTAAACAAGCTCAATTGTTGATCATTTGGGTACAACAATAAATTCAGTTAAAGTGTTTAAATGCTTCTGTGGACTTGAATGTGTTTTAGTCGCCTCCACACCCAGACAGACCCCTGTGACCCCTTTTTGTCAAGAAGTCTCTTGCAGTGAGATATTAAACCCGCATAAACCAAAGCCAATTCATCTTCTGCCTATAATAGTGCCCTGTCTGTCTCTCTGAAAGACGGACAGTTGAGACAGTTGTCACTTCTTCAGATACTGTAGGTTAAGATATTCTGGATGAGCTCACATGGGCAAAAATCTGTTTCACACCGTTGTAGTCAGACAGAACCTCCACCAGACATTTGACTCAAAGGTAAAATTTATTGTTGCATTTGAAAGTTACATTTGTATTTAAAAGTGGTCAGTTTAATCAATCAATGCTTAAGATCAGATACTAGTGTTTTATATTGTGGGTTTGTATAAACTGTCCATATTAGAAACAAGTGTCATTGATTTAAGCAGGTTGTGCTGACTTTTATTGAGTTGTTGCGCTCATATCTGCTGTGCTGTAGACGTAGTGTAAGGACATCAAGTGGCTGAAGATAATGTAGTTTCAATATCTCAATGAACAGTGTACTCATTTTTGTTTCCTTTTTACTGTTGAACAATAAAGAAATGTGCATGCACTCTTGCCCATGGTATTTTGCTTTATTGTAACTCCAATGTCGCTTGGGGGCTGCAGAATAGATCATAAAAATGTGTTAGTTGAATTTTCTCAACATAATGGTAAACATCAAAGTCCATTGCATGAAAACCCTAAAGTCCAGCAATAACAATCTTTGGATCATTTGGATTTGAAATAAAGAGACTGTTGTCATTTTACATTTAGTGTTGTTAAATTAAGTGGTATTGTAGCTCAACCCGTCGATTCAGGCTCCTTTGAGATCTGCATAAGAAAAAGTATAAGCATAAGTTTTTTTTTTTCACAAACATTACCTTATAAATGTTAATCTCTGTAAGTTTACAATACAGGTGTTTACCTCCAGCAGCCTCATTGCAAAATGAATACAGTTATTAAATTGTAGACTGTATGGTTCATTATAATCCATCGCCTTCATAATATTGTCAAGAAGGTCTTTAGGTACACCAGCCTTCAAACGGTAAACCCACAACTTCTGTCCTGAGATGAAAGTTTTCACACTTATTTTGGAAACAATTCCATTTACTGAACTTGAGCTTCTGGACGGAACTGAACTTGAGCTTTGGAATGCTGAGGGGTTGGGTGAGGTGGAAGGGACTGAAAGCACAGCATAACACAAAAGAGGAAAGGTTTTTACGTTGATGTTTGTGTGCATTTGAGAAAGCAGGAATAATTCATTTGAATAAATGTCCCAAAAAACTGATGTTTTATGTGGATTTAAAAACTTTAAATTACCTGTAAATTCAATGACTTCATTTCGACCGCAGTAAACTCCAGCGTGGTAGATTTTGTCACTTCCCACCACTTTCCTCAGACAAAGATCTCCAGTTTGAAGTTTTGTGATATCAGAATCAGAAAAATCTCCAATAGAATCCATTACAAGTTTGAGTTTGTCGCACGTGCCAAGCATTAGCCGCAAGAACTCCATCCTATAGTCTACGTTAAACATTTTACATTACAATTTACTTACATTACCATAATGACTTACATTATACATAGATTAACATTAAAATAAGTGTAGACATGTCTCTCATATATTGTAAAAGTTATTTAGCGGTACACTGTTGTTCACAAAACCTGTTGTTTTTAAATATTAATAATTTGTTTTTTTATATTTCAGTGCAAGTTTGACTGAATAAAATTATAATTTAATCAGCATTATATTTAGATTCATATTACCTTGTGGTGAACCAAACAGGTGTGACAATAAAGTGTCCGTAACTCAGTAAAGGTCAGTTGTTCTTTGCTGGAGTCTGCAGTTATATATTGATCGATACTTCCTGTTGGGCGTGACCACAACAGGCATTACTTGACGAGAGAGGAGGAAACATAATTTCAAAACTGTGAATTTATTGCCTATAGATACCATTGATGTAAATCCATTTTAGTCCTCAGTTTTCCAAAGTTTTCATAAAAAGGTCAAAGTACCTGTTCTTCTGGGCTGCACCTGATACCTGTTGTGTCTCATATACATTGTATGATGACACTCATGTGTGATCTATTGGCATTTGTAATGACTAATCACTGAGTCAACTATAGCTGGTATCTATTCAGGTCAGTTTTTATTGAGGCTGTAAAGAAAATATGTGAAGTCAAAGTTAATCTACCTTACTTTACATGACTTGATTCTTGCAAGGTCTTTCATGTTTCAGAGAAAACAAAGTAGACGCAAGAGTCAACAGAACAGTATGTGTCGAGCAGTCCCATGAGTTTACAGGGATTGCACAGCATACAACAATTTATTGAACATAGACACGGGAAATATGCTTTGAAGTTTAAGGATGATTTAGGGTTTTGTATAAAAAGAATTGCGTAATTTTCCTCTTGGTTGGTAATTTTTTGCGATTTTGTTCATTTCTTATGTTATCATATCTACATGAAATGTACATTTACATTTATGCATTAGGCAGACGCTTTTATCCACAGCGACTTACATTGCATTAATCAATACATTTATACTTGGGTATTTGCAATCCTCTGGGATCGAACCCACAACCTTGCCACTGAGCTACAGGAAAGCAAAATGGAGGTTACTATGAAACTCTTGCTGTTTTTTTCTTGATGTTATGATTGAAATAATCTAAACGAATGGCAAATTGCAAAGATAGTACTTTCTTTAATAATATTGTATGTGTTATCATGTGCATTTATTACATAAACTTAAAAAGAAGAAGTAGAAGAAGTAATTCATGTTGGAACAAGTTACAACATAAAGTAGTTGTGTTGTGTGTTAACATAAAATAGTTACTATTGGGCAGAGGATTTATATTTCCCTGCATGCTTTGCATATGACTGCAAGTTGAGAGTTATTTTCTTAAATAAGCCTTTTTTATATAGATTTTTCAGTAAAAAAAACACTTTTAGTGTTTAATGTTCACTTATCTTTAAGGTTTTGAAGAGTTTGAAGATTGTGTTGATACCTCGATGAAAATAGAACAGAAAATAAAAAGTTAAATGTCAAAGTCCTGCAACACCCTCGAAAACATTCAAATATGTTTTGAATATTGCTGCTATGCAAACAGTTTTCCATTCTTGTGTGACAGTTTCTTGTGTTCAGGTTGAAGGTAGGATATCAATGGATCATGAAGAGCGGATTAGTAAAAAATGCGCCTCAGGCTGGTCCACAATGCACTTTCACTTTACATATTACACAGAAGGAAGCGCAGCAGCACACAAAGATGCCAAATATAAAAAAATAAATGGATAACAATGTATAAAATTATTATTGTGTACATAAAGATGGCTTGTCATATAGATGATCTGCTCGCGCGCTTCACGCAAAAAAAATTGATTTGTCGAATTTACTTGTTGCGGCAAGATGCTGCGTCAAGTGGTTCCACGCAACAATATTAAGTAATTTGAACAAATTAAACTTTAGTTGTATGAACATAAAAATGTATGTACTTTTGACAAAACTTTTGAGTAATTCCAAACCATTCCGATTGACGTCAATTAAACTGATTGAAGTCAATTAAACTCGATATTCATCCTTCTCAATGGTACTTTTTATTATCATACATAAATTATATGCAGATTTACTGCATTTAAGTCAAAACTGTGTGAGTAAATCAAATAAGAAGCATCTCATTACTGGCATTAGCACAGGTAAAGCTCATTGATTACTGCTATAGTTATAAAGTTAACGCATGAACCTCTCACAGCCCATATAATATATACCACTCTTCAAAACAATTGCAACCCTAAATGATGTTTTATGAAGAAGGTTCGGGAGGAGCGCGTGCAGATAATTAACTCGGCTGGCTTTCGATAAACAATCACAGCAATCATCCTAACAGCCCATAAGTAGTCCAGCCATCTCACCTCCATTCTCTCGGAAGTCTCGCAACATCCCTCCTCCACCCCGACTCCACACCACAAGCCCGTTTTTACCTCAGCACCAGGGGGGTATGATCCGGGTCCGGGCACACACCAAGCCTGGGGCCCTCTCCCCGGTCAAGGGGCAGATGCTTAGAGTTCGAGGAGGATCACCGAGCTCCGAGCCATCGACCCGGGACAGCACGCCAAACACGCATACTTATCAGTCCCAGTTCATTAGAGGCAAGGCGAACTTGTGAAATAAAAAAATAAGGTATCAATGTAATAAGGTTTATTAAAAGGAAGGAAAGAAGCGGGAAAAGGAAGAGATTTAAACAAAGTTTTAATATAAATAATAACAGCCCACGGCCCCTCACGGCCGACCGTCGGCGAACAAAACATACATACAAACTTAATCATGTTAGGGCCTCTCTCTTCGACGGTCCGGTCGCTCGTTCTCTTATATGCTCCCGATCTCCTACATGATACGAGAACGGTGCGCCCACAGCTGGCGCTCGTTAACAATTACTCATCGGCCTCGAACCACGGTCTCACCCCGCTTACTCCACTTCATACAACAAATTCTTTTTAAACCTCAAGGATAAATGAACATTAAGAACAAACAAGTATTTTTTCTTTACTGAAAAACACTTAAAATAACACAAAATTTCAAACTTTACTGCCTGAATGCAGTCTTACGCATAGCTTGGGAGCTGAAAATCCCTCTCAACCTGTCATGTTGAATTAACTTGTTTATATTAAGTAAACGCAACAATGGGTCCAATATTATAGGGTTTTGCGTTCTACTCAACAATGTTATTTTGACCAGTCAAACACTTGTTAAGTAAAGCTGACAGAACTTACATTAATTCAGTTAGGCTACTTGCATTCTTTATGTACTGTGAACAAGGATGGGTTAAGTAAAACTAACAGCAGCAAAAAACATGTCAAACGAACTAAAATGATATTATAATACAGTAATGATCCTTCAAAGGATAAAATGAATTATGACATTTCTTATAAACAAGTAAATAAAAGCAAAACGAAAAAAACAGAAGTGCATTTAAAATGAATTTTAATTATGAATAACAATATGAAGATACTATTGCAACTAAATATTAAAAAAGCTTTTTAAATTTAATTTGTCAAGAGATTTGATGATGTCACTGTGCTACCTTCTTCTGAAAATAGAAGTGAAAATAAAAAGTGAAATGTCAAAGCTAGAGCGAATACTGGACGCTTCCTTATAGATGAAACGCGTCTGCTCGTGCGTGAGGTTAAAGCGAGCGAGCAAATCATATATGTCAGTTACTGGTTAAATGTTTAAGAATTTGAGTCATAAGAAAATCAAGCTGATAATGAAGGGCTTCTCGCTCTTCAAACAGCCATCAATCACACAGTTATCACAATCCTACAAGTGTGCTGAGCTGAGCTGTAGAGATGAACACATTCCTTATAACTGACATCACATCACCATATAATATAAAATCAGAACTTGTGTTTGTTTGTTTGTTTATTTCTTTCTTCATTCCTTTTTCTATATCTTTGTCAGAGACTGTGAAAGTGAGAGTTTTACTAGTTAATTTTTAACTAATCTCCATGTGCTGTAAACAAGCTCAATTGTTGATCATTTGGGTACAACAATAAATTCAGTTAAAGTGTTTTAATGCTTCTGTGGACTTGAATGTGTTTTAGTCGCCTCCACACCCAGACAGACCCCTGTGACCCCTTTTTTGTCAAGAAGTCTCTTGCAGTGAGATATTAAACCCACAGACTCGCATAAACCGAAGCCAATTCATCTTCTGCCTATAATAGTGCCCTGTCTGTCTCTCTGAAAGACGGACAGTTGAGACAGTTGTCACTTCTTCAGATACTGTAGGTTAAGATATTCTGGATGAGCTCACATGGGCAAAAATCTGCTTCACATCGTTGTAGTCAGACAGAACCTCCACCAGACATTTGACTCAAAGGTAAAAAATTTTATTGTTGCATTTGAAAGTTACATTTGTATTTAAAAGTGGTAAGTTTAATCAATCAATGCTTAAGATCAGATACTAGTGTTTTATATTGTGGATTTGTATAAACTTTCCATATTAGAAACAAGTGTCATTGATTTAAGCAGGTTGTGCTGACTTTTATTGAGTTGTTGCGCTCATATCTGCTGTGCTGTAGACATAGTGTAAGGACATCAGGTGGCTGAAGATAATGTACTTTCAATATCTCAATGAACAGTGCACTCATTTTTGTTTCCCTTTAACTGTTGAATAATAAAGGAGTGTGCATGCACTCTTGCCCATAGTATTTTGCTTTACTGTAACTCCCCTGTCGCTGGGGGGCTGCAGAATAGATCATAAAAATGTGCAGAGTTAGTTGAAATTTCTCACGATAATGGTAAACCTCAAAGTCCAGCAATAACAATCTTTGCATCATTTGGATTTAAAATTTAAAGACTGTGTTATTTTACATTTAGTGTTGATAAGTTAAGCGTTATTGTAGCTTACCCTTTTGCTTCAGGCCCCTTTAAGATTCCAGCAGTCTCATTGCAAAATGAATACAGTTATTTTTAAGTAGATTGTATGGTTCCTTATAATCCATCGCCTTCATAATTCTGTCAAGGAAGTTTTTAGGTACACCAGCCTTCAAACGGTATACCCACAACTTCTGGCCTGAGATGAAATTTTTCACACTTATTTTGGAAACAATTCCTTTTACTGAACTTGAGTTACTGGAAGCAACTGAACTTGAGCTTTGGAATGCTGAGGGGTTGGGTGAGGTGGAAGGGACTGAAAGCACAGCATAACACAAAAGAGGAATTGATTTTATGTAGATATTTGTGTGCATTGTGTCATTTGAATAAATGTTCCAAAAAACTGATATTTAAAAACTTTAAATTACCTGTATATTCAATGACTTCATTTCGACCACAGTAAACTCCAGCGTGGTAGATTTTGTCACTTCCCACCACATTCCTCAGACAAAGATCTCCAGGTTGAAGTTTTGTGATATCAGGATCATGCAAATCTCCAAGAGAATCCACACGTTTGAGTTTGTCGCACGTGCCTTGCATTACCCTCACAAACTCCATCGTATAGTCTACGTAAACATTTTACATGACAATTTACTTACATTATTATAATGACTTACATTATACATAGATTTAGATTAAAATAAGCGTAGACTTGTCTCTCATATATTGTAAAAATGATTTAGCTGTACACTGTTGTTCACAAAACCTGTTATTTTTCCTTAACTTGACTGAATAAAATAATCATTTTAACAGCATTAGATTTAGATTCATATTACCTTGTGGTGAAGCAAACAGATGTGACAATGAAGTGTATGTAACTTAGTAAAGGTCAGTTGTTCTTTGCTGGAGTCTTATATATTAGTCAATACTTCCTGTTGAGCGTAACCACAGCAACCATTACTTGACAAGAGGAAGAGACATGATTTCTAACTGCGAATTTATTGCCCATAGATACCATTGATTTAAATCCATCTTAGTCCTCAGTTTTCTTAAGTTTTGATAAAAAGGTCAAAGTACTTGTTCTTCTGGGCTGCACCTGATACCTGTTGTGTCTCATATACATTGTATGATGACACTTATGTGTGATCTATTGGAATTTGTAATGACTTATCACTGTTTTACCTTTAGCTTTTATAGATGCAGGTCAGTTTTTATTGAGACTGTAAAGAAAATAAGTGAAGTCAAAGTTAATCTACCTTACTTTACATGACTTGATTCTTGCAAGGTCTTTCATGTTTCAAAGAAAACAAAGTAGACAAAAGAGTCAACAGAACAGGATGTGTCAAGCAGTCCCATGAGTTTACAGGAACTGCACAGCATACACAGCATACAATTTATTGTACATAGAGACGGAAAATGTGCTTTGCAGTTTAAGGATGATTTAGATTTGTGGATTAAAAGAAGTGAGTAATTTTCCTCTTGATTGGTAATGTTTAGTGATTTTATTCATTTCTTATGTTATCATATCTACATGAAATGTACATTTACATTTATGCATTAGGCAGACCCTTTTATCCACAGCGACTTAAATTGCATTTATCTATACATGTGCATTCTAATGGGATCGAACCCACAACCTTGCGTTGTTAACGCAATGCTCTTACCACTGAGCTACAGGAAAGCAAAATGTAGGCAATTATGAAACTGTTGCTGTTTTTTTTCTTGATGCTACACTCTAAAAAAACCCAATGATGGGTCAAATATGGACAAACCCAGCGTTGGGTTATTTTAACCCAACTGGTTGGGTTGTTTTATTTAATTCAATAATTGATTAAAAACTACTGTATTGCTGGTTAAAAACAAAGCAGAAATGTTTGAAAATAATAATAATGCTAATAAAAATCACGGACTAGTGGCAACAGTAAAAATATATTTTTTAAATAAATAACATTGACTAGCAAGTCAAGGAATTCATATACAATAAAATAGGATAAAACATTTTAATTAAGTTTCTGATATATAAATAAAATCACAATAAATAACATCAATAAATTACATTAATACATATAAACTCACATAACATTTTACAGAGGGTTTTATGAGGAGGATTTAGTTTAGAAACTCTCCTGTTCATATAAACTCTCATAACATTTTAGAAAGGGTTATAGTCAAAAACGTTCCTCCACCTATAAACTCAAACAACATCTTAGAGAAGGTTAGTTGTGGTTCCTATTGCTTAAAATGACAAAAATCCACGGAGGAGTCTCACAGAAGGGGATTCTGTTCCTGGGAGTTTATAAATAACTGTCTGGAAAAACTCCCACACCGGTGAGCACTGCTTCGGGAAATCAATGTCCATAACATAAAAAAGTTTAAAGCATGTGTCCACAACACTAAGGAGTGTGTTTTGCTCGAGTGCCTGTTTGCCGAAAACAACAAAGGCTTGATGGGATTGACTGTCATCCCCAAGACCAAGGACAAAGGGGAAGGGTTTTGTGAGCTCCGCCATCTTTAAGTATTCAACCATGTCCTCAACCATGTCCCAACCTGTTAAAAGCATAAAGATTTTAAAATGGAGTTGATTCAAATGAGATTCTAAATGAATTTGCATAATTGGTGCTTTAGTCTTCAGGATAATTCTCAAATGGAAGCCTGCATCTTAAGTCCCTTTCGCACCACATAGTTCTAGCAAGTAGGTTTTAGGAACTAGCCATTTTAATCTTTGGAATAACAGTGGGGTGAACTATCACAGTGTTTTTTTATAGTTAATCACATCACCAATTAATGTGGCACACCAAATAACTCCGAAGGGTTCTAATACTTCTAAGAGTTCTTTTCTTATTCTAAGACATTCTTAGTCAAATAAATAATTTAACACTTTGACATAGGTTTAGCCATTTTAAGTTGCTCTTAGTATGGATTGGAAAGTGATGTATGCAATACGTTACTTACATGCTTGAATTCAATGAAAGCCTTGATATTTTCCTCCAAGCTTGGTTTGAACATTTTCATCCCGTTTTTGTAGACAGGGGTGGGCAGTATCACAGGAAGCAGCCTGAGTGCAAGGTCACTTTGGACATCTGTACAAATTAATATTTCGAATCAATAATTATTTTGTATAAAATATGTATGTAGTCATTATTTTAAGGATCAACTCTTGAATTCACAACTGTACCTGGAGACAAACTTTCAATATTGTGGAGAAGCTCCTGAGCTTTTTTCTCCTGGTTGGCAAAGCGAAGGATTTTGTCTTTGAAACTAAATTTCCAAGTTTGACTAAGTCTCTCCGCATGGTCGGGGAATAATAAAGCAAAGTCTTGTGAAATCTGAAAAAGACAAATCAATAGTGCATTAATTCAAATTTGGCAATGCTCAGGCTTCAGCCCATTTCATTACTTTTTCAAATTCATTTCTTAAGACTATTAGGCTCCAAAGCAGAACAGGCAAACTAATTTCCTTATTTAAAAATATCCATACATTACACAATGTTCTTCGAATAGCACCACAAGAGTTTGCAGAAAAGTAACAAAGCTTTGAACCAATTCTTGCAGAAGTTGTATGTGCACAGTGGGCAGACCTTGTTAATCAATATGAGAATTGCTGTCAATGATTTTTATTATTTATTTTATCAATTCATTGTTGCAGCACAAATGACAATAAAAAGGAATTTGGACTTTCTGTGATTGGAGGAACAGATTTGGACCTACCATTCCTGGAGTATCAAGGAGTCGAGGGAATTCAACAGTTATATCCTCTATAGATTTTGTCCCGTTAGCTCATATCCACTGAGCCCTGTGGATAGCGGTTTCTTTCATGTACTCTGCAACTTGGTTAGCTGGCCACATATAATTTTTGAGCCATTCTGCAAGTTGTACTGCCCTGTCAGGTGAAGTACTTGGCTCTGCAAGTACATATCATTTTACCAGCAATGAAATGAAGGGCATTTGCCAAAATAAAAAAAACACCATCGCTGCCACACCATCTGCCTCACCTTCCGCCGCGTCTCCACCACCTATCGTCCTCGGTGGCAAGCGGGGGAGGAGGGTGTCGTGGGACTCCCCGTCCGACTCCTCCAGTGCGGAGCTGGCGGAACCCTCTGTCGCTTCTCTACAGCCAGCCACGCGCCTTGTTTTCCGGTCCCGGAAGAAGAAGCGTAGAAGGGGGTCGTTGTCTCTGCAGCCGGCATCTTCTCCGGTGCAGCCGGCGTCCAGTCCGGTGCAGCCGGTAATCCAGTCTTTGCTTGGCTGTGCCAGCTCTCTTTGTGGCGATGTAAATTATTTGTGACGTTGTTGCTCTCGCTGTGCTTAGTGCTTTACCTGTTCATATTTATCCGTAGGAAAGTGGCAACCCGTGAGCCGGTTTGGATTTACTTCTCCCCATTCGGTTCTTTTTTAGTTCCCGTTTACCTTCCCGGATATTGTGGATTTTTGGTTTTTGGCTGCCAGCTGTGTATCTGGGAGTTTGGACAGGAGTTCCATGCCTTTAGTTTTTTCTGTGGAGCCTGTCTAAATAAATTTTGTTTACCTTACCTGCATTTGAGTCCCTTTGTGCACCGTGACAGGAAGTTGTACTCACATGGCCTTTACCCTGAGAGTCCTTCAGACAAGGATATTGCTCAACCAGAGAGACAGCCAAACGCATCTTTTTCTCAGAGGATGGGCTAGAAACAATAATAAAAATAGAATTCAGGAGGTCTATTTATACAGACATTATTTAATAAGACATTAAAAAATGTCCAGCATTAGACAGAGATTAGCCATATAGACACAGTAGCTAAATTTGATTGTCAATCAATCTTTAATGGGATAGTTCATCCAAAAATAAAAATAAATCTGTGATTGATTCACCTTCATGTTTTTCCTATGCCGTAAAACTTTCGTTCATCCTCACAACACAACTAAAGATATTTTAAATGACATCCAAGAGGTTTATGTTGCCCTATTGACAGCCTAAGCATCTTTCACTTTTGGCCCAGAAAGGTAGAAAAAACATCATAGAAGTAGGACAGTTCAACAGTGATTTTCTGAAGTGACGGGACAATTATCAAAAATGATAAAAGAGTATTTTCACTTCTGCTTCAATCTCCAACTCATTTTCACACGTTCGTCCTCGAGAACACCATGATGCACTTATTATGAGTGAAAATTGTGAATGTAAACAATCTTAAAGTGGAAGTGAAGAAAATGTTGAATATATTCGTTGTTTTTGTCACATAAAAAGCATTACCACTTCAAAAAATTACAGTTGAACCCTTGGAGTAACATTGACTACTTTCATGACTTTTTCCCTATCTTTGTGGGCCTTCTAAGTGTAAGTTGCTCTGAAAACTTTCGTATTTCATAAAAAACCTTTAATTATGTTGCGAGGATGAACGAAAGTGTAAGGGGTTTGGGACAACATGAGGTTGAGTTATTAATGACAGACTTCCAATTTTGCGTGAGCTACCCCACGGTGCGTGGTACTGTTGTGTACAGACAGATTGTTCATCTTTACTACGGACAAATGCATACATTCTTTTCTCCATAGTGACTCATGAGGTTTGAAACTAGTATTCTGACCATGCATCTTCGCTGATGTAAAGATAAAGTATTCTTCTTAAGACTGGACAAAATGTCCTTGCCTTCAACGCTGCTCATCAGGGCCCAGAAAAAACATTATGGAAGTAGTCTGTGATAGTCAATAATTTTGTTTTCTTGGAGCACAAAAAGCATTCATGTCACTTAGTAAAACCCTTGGAGTAACATTGACTACTTCAATGTTTCTACTACCTTTTTAGGCCTTTAAAGTTGCTTAGGCTGTCAGTAGACAGACAGAAACCTTTTATTCAAAATATAATTAATTTGGTTGTGAGGATGAAAGAAAGTCTTAGGGGATTGGAACAACATGAAGGGGGAGTAAATAATGACAGACTTTCATTATTGTTTGGTAAACTATCCTTTATGTTTTCAGTAAGCTATAGCATTAAAAGCATATTTTAGGCACACGAAGGTATTACCCTGTTCCTTGAGTGTAATGTCGGCAAGACGGGCATTTAATCACACCCTTGTGTGTCTCTGAACATTTATGTGTATAAATAGGTTGCGAAAAATAACTCGATCTAAAATTTGTCGCGAGCAGCTTGTGTGCGCACGTGCATGAGAGCGCTCTGACTGAAGACCGACGATTCAAGTTCTTTATGCTTTAAAATGGCTTGTAGTTTTGAAATGGCGTAACTTAAAATGACATCCAAAACGCCAGCTCGATCAATTACAAGAAACGCGTGTGCAGTGTGCTGCTCACTTGCAGAGCAAAATCATTGTTATACTATAGGGTTACCATATTTCAGCTTTCGAAAAAAGAGGACAGTCAGTGGGGGCAGGAGGCAGATGGACACCCACAGCGGGTGGAAAGATCGGGATGGGTGTAAATACTTGACAAATGCGTTAACAACCATGAAACTGTTACTGAACTTTAATACATAAAGTAATACATAATTTCCATTCAACTTTTGGCCTTCAGCAATAGAATAATAACAAACAAATAAAAATGTTTAGCATTTAAATGACAACTTTTTTGAAAAAAAACACTGTCTTTTCAAGGCCATAGGTTAAATTAAAAATCACTTGCCATTAATAAAATTGGGCATCGTTAACGCTATTCAGATTTTATGTGCCACCCACTGAAAAGCAAGCTGCTTCTTTCGCTATTGGTTGTTGCCGTGGTGCTTGTCGCTACCCGATCTGTCCCGGGAACACGTTTTGTTACGCGCATGCGCAAAGTGCGTTTAAAAAAAAGTAGTTTGACACAACCATACATACCAGACCAGAAATTATTTTATGTATAAACTCTTTATTGAAAATTGCATTTAACATCAGAAGACATTAAACAAATTACAATTTGTAATGGTTTGGAGAAATGTCCTGAACGAGGGATAGGCTACATTGCCCTTTGAAGAGCGGAAAATAGTATTTTTTAAATTAATTTTGTTACTTTTTATTTATTTATTAATACCAACGAAACAACAATATAACAAAATGGATATGCGTCATAATTCAGAAATGTTTTTTATTTAAAAAAATGTATTTGTTTAATGTCGTTTGATGTTGAGTGCCATTTTCTATAAAGAGTTAAAAATATATATTTAACGTATGGAACAAGTTGTGTCAAACTACTTTTTTTTTAACTAACGTAAATGGTTTTTGCTGGAAGTCGACGCACTTTCGCGCATGCGCGGAACAAATCGTGTTTCTGGGACGGATCTGGTAACGACAGTGCTGAGGTAATGAGATGCGCTTTGTTTACTTACGTGCATGCGTACGTGCTTGCGTACGTACATTACCGACCAATGGTGGCTAGCAAGAAGTGGTTGCTTTGCAAAAATTATAAAACGCATGCAATGAATGACGACTTTAGAACGCAAAACCCGAATCCCAGATATTTTAGGAAATTTAGAAATCCCGCCCGGACGCAGTTTTTTTGTCTCAAAAAGAGGACATGTCCGGGAAAAAGAGGACGTATGGTCACCCTATTATACTATGGATGTGAATTATATCTACATGATTATAATGGGTAAATCCTGCAGAACCTCCAGGAAACCCGCAAAGCTGCTCCGAAATTCAGGCACTTATTATATTGAAGTGTTTTGCATCTTCAGTGTAGTGGATTGTGATTTATTTCAACGTCTGATGCTGCTTTACCTCAGAGAGCATGAACCCGAAGCAACGCTTTCGATGCGAGAGTGAAAAAACGTTCTGTTCCGCAGCCTCCCGCGTTGATTGGCCGGACTCGTGACTTAGTCCCAACAAATCAGAGGGGCAGTGAGCGGGCATTACTCTAGGCAAACCCCTAGAGTGACGTGTTCCGACTGCTCTAACTAAATCCTTGGCTGCTTCAGAGCCAAATAGCGCATTTCAAAATTAAATGACTTTATCGGCAAATCGACTTTGATAATGACCGATATCGATTTTCGGCTATATCCTTAATATCAACGCCGATAATCGGCCAGTTCGATAATCGGTCGACCACTTATTAGAAACATTACAGATTCAGTTGAAATTGTACAAAATTACAATGACCTGTTAAAAAAATGTCAAAGAATGAAAAATATACAGTCTTAAAAAAAAATATCCAGACTTTGTTTTCCTTTTTGGTGGCCTCAGGGAGTCTGTCTTTAAATGGAGATGAGTCTGCTGTTCCACAAGAAGCGCTGCTGTCGTGCTCTTTTGTTTTTCATTTTACTCTGTCAAAGACATAATTTCAAAAATCAAAACACACACATAGCTTTTAAATGAAATGTATTAAACAAACATCACTCTTTACCCAGACTGCAAGCACAAAATCCACTTATTAAGTGCCAACAAAGCTGACAATGTTTTCTACAAACAAAACTTAATCATGGATAGACTTTGAAAAAAAATGATTGCATATGAACAAAAAAGCCAATCGAGTAGGTAGCAAAACCTGTTAGTTTAGATTTAAATAAAAGTTTCAACTTAGCGAACTGCATCGAAGATCAGCACAAAAATGCTTCCGTGGTAGAATTTGAATTACGGACTTCTGGTTCTTCTAATGAGAGGAAGGATTCTTGGAAATGAAGTCCTTTTCAAAAGCCGCATTTAACGGTGTATTCGCAAATCTACTACAACTTCCAAGATGCATGGCAAACTACATCATCGTATCTGCAAAGACATCAGGCTAACTCGATTTCATGAAGCTCTGCCAATACTGGATCAGTGATTAAAAAGCAGGCGAAGCAGTCGGCGCTCAATGCTCAAGCTATACCATTCAGTCACAAAAAACACCAATACATATAATATAAAAATAATATAAAATAGTTTTTAATGATATAAATGTTTATATAATACACAATCATATCAATATTTTCCATTCTAAAATTAACTTTTGTATTCCATATAAATTGTTTTTGATGTGCCTGCAAAGGGTTTTCATAATAGTATCATATTATTAGATTAGTTTTTTTGATGTTAACTTTGTGGCTAACCGAATCCGACCAAAGTATTAACTGAACTACGTCCTTTTATGACAAGCCTAACTCTAACCAGGATGTAGCTTCTGGCTGACCAGACAAAACGACCCTAATTCTGTTTCACACAAAGATTGTGAAAAAAACATTAAATAAATGCCAGAATTAAGACAGAATTTGATTCTATTTGGGAAGAGATGAGCTGTGCATGATCTTGATTACCCCGCTGTTTTGTCTATTGTAAAAACAGTTTTTACTGTTGGAAATCATCCGTTTTTTACAGCAATTTTTTACAGTGTGTGCGTCATTTGATGTTAAATTTCTCTTTTTAAACACAGATCTAGTTGGCCTATGAACATCCAAGGACAATTTGAAAGCAAAATTGTTAACAAACTTAGCAGACAACACAGGGTGTGGTTTCTTTGCAGATCTTTGAAACAAGATCAAGAAGATTCAAACACTGCCGACTTTTTTCAAACTCCTGTCGTCTCTGTTCTAACCTGTTTTTAATGAAATTATAACATTTAATTAATGTGTTGTGTTGAATGAAAGCTGTTGTAATGTGCATATGTTACATTAGGAAACACACTTGCATTATATCCTCTATATCAGGGGTTTTCAACTGGTTCTGTGCCAGGGACCACCATTCTGACTACCAAGTAATCGGCGGCCCACTATTGTGTGTGTGTATGTACCAGGGTTGCCAGGTCCAAGAAATATTTAATTATATGCCCATAACCCCTCAAAACCCGCCCAAAAGCAATGAAAACTGGCCCAATTTTTTCCCTGTGTCGAATCAAAGTTAACAACTCCCTAAAAACGTTTCTATTGCCATTTTTTTTATCTGAATGGTTTCCTGGGAATTGTATATATCGTTTTGTTCTGTTGAACACAAAATAAGTTTTGGGATATTTAGGGAAGCAAACAATTCTGGGTCATGTTTGACTACCAATAATTTTGTTCTGCTATGGTAGTCAATGATGCCAAAGAATTTTCAGCAGCTAACATTCTACCAAATATCTTTGTGTTCAACCGGACAAATAATTGTATACAGGTTTGAAACAACTAGAGTAATTCATAACATAATGTACATTTTTGGGTGAAGTGTCCCTTTAAAAATATCCCACATCTGCCACGCACGCAAATGGACGAGAAACATGTTTTCTCTTCATAAGACATTCAGAAACTTGCTTAAGAAATAAGGATGGTTACATTTACTGCATAATATATAATGTGTAGAAGCACGTCAATGATTTAGTTGTTGTAGACTGCGTATAGCGCTGATCAAACGTGATATTTGGCAGCCGGAAGAATCAAGTGTTGTACACTCATCATGAGTGACTTCTTTCATTGTGTAACGTGACATTCACCTGACGAAACATGGGTAAAAACATCATTCGGATGCACTGTGTCTAATTTCTCCTCTTTGGTTGAGATGAGCTCCCGCGTTCCTCCCTGTACTGTAGCCTGTCTGTCAGACTCGTTCTCCACGCTTTTGAGAACGGGCCGGTCCTGGAGTTGCCAGGTATTCATTCGGAGTTTGAATACACAATAAGAAACGCATCAATTATCATTTATCCTTAGAATATAAATAAACATTTTGGCGGCAGCAGTACATTATGAAAGTAGCCCAAAAACTCGCAACCCGCGGCTCCATAATTTACCCCGCAACTGCATTCTCAAAATAGCCCAATTGTGCGGGAAAACCGCGACCCTGGCAACACTGGCATGGACGTACATGTACGTATATGACGTTGGGGAAGCAAAACACAACGTTAGCAAAGTATAAGATAGACCTGATAGGTGGAAAGCAAGCCTATCCTGTGTCAGTTTGAATCTCAACAAACTCAAATTATTTTAAATATTTTCATTAAATTTAGTATTCACACCGATGCGCAAATATTCTGAAAATGTTTGGAAAAATAACTTATGGAAAAAAAGCGATTTTAATAGTGAAATTAGGTAGGCTGGAATGCATGTCACGGACCACATGCAATGCCGCCGCGGACCACCAGGGGGCCGCGGACCACCGGTTGAAAACCCCTGCTCTATATGCATTAATACAATTCTATATTATTATTTTATTCACTTATTAACTCAAGTCCTTCTTGTAAACATGGCTTTGTGGACGTCACTTTTTTTATTCTCATGAATAAAATGTTAAATTTTCCCTCTTTTTAAAGCTTTTGCAAAAAACAGTTGCTTAATAAATTAAAGTCAATGTAAATCTGCTGTTTAATTATTTACGAATTGGATTTGTGTTCAGATATCTTTAGACATTTTTCTTTAGATTGACAATTTTAAGGAAAGCTACAGATCATTTTTTCGAGTAATAAGCAAAAAGGTAATCGTCTAAGCCCTGAGTGCACCTGCGCCGTGTGCTTTAAACAATGCGCATAGATCGTGAAAATAGGCCCCACAGTATGTGACCACAATCTGTGATAGAAATGAAGGATATGTGTCTCCAAGTCTTTCAAAGAGGAGAATGTATATATTGATAATTCACCTCAAACAGTACCCTTGTAAAACATGAGAACCACAGCAAAGTCCATTTGAAGTGAGTGTTTATTGTATATAACAATACGAAAATACTGTTGCAACTAAATATTAAAAATTGTATTTAATTTGAATTTGTTAAGAGATTTGATGATGTCTCTGTGCTTCCTTTCTTCTAAAAAAAGAACAGAAAATAAAAAGGTTGCATGTCAAAGTGGCAACACCCTTGAAAAACATTTTAAAATGTTTAAATAGTGCGTCAATGCAAACACTTTTCTATTCTTGTACGACAGACTCTTGTGTTCAGGTTGAAGGTAGGATATCAATGGATTATTGAGGTTGTTTTTAAACTGATGTATATATATTTTTGGGTTTTATGTTGAGGTTCTAAATATTTTCAACAGATTAACATCCAGAAGTTAAATGCTCTTATATGTTATTATTATGAAATATTAACAGATCCATGAACTATATTTAAATTATAATTTACTTCAATGCATTTAAAAGTGTCTAAGACTTACTGACTAATATGTAAATGACATAGTATTGAGATTTATGAAGTGAGCCTTAAAAATGTATAATACATTAAGCATATTCAAACCTTTACCTTACCTATAGACAAATGACTGTGTGTAACATTTCCAATTTCCACTTCTCCAGACATTTGTCAAAACAGAAGAATTCTCTTCAAACAATTATGTTAGGAGAGGTGGGTGTTTTAAGTAAAAGAATAATGTAAAATATAATGCAATGTAGGTCGCTTTGGATAAAAGCGTCTGCCAAATGCATATATGTAAATGTAAAGTGTTTGTTTACTTTAGGGTTTATCCACCTTCTTCCAAATGTTTTTGCTGGCTTTTACTGGCAACCATTCAGACTTCGACAATATTTACTGTAAAGATGGCATGTCTGCTTCTGACATACAAAACCTCAAGACAGGTGATCTCATTCTGAGAACTGGAGAGGATAAACCTGGGAGTCTATTTTATCATGCTGGGGTTTACTGTGGAAACCAGGAAGTCATTGAGTTTTCATGTAAGAAATAGATTTAAACATTTCAAAATGAACATTAATGTTACAGCAGTGTAAGATACAGTGTGTGTTCAGTCCAAACAGAGGAAGGCCATTCGCTGCCCTCCTGGAGTTCATCTTCAAAAGGAAAAGGTAGTGTCAGCAAAACAGGAACGCATCCTTTCATCCAAAAGAAGCCCTTTTGCGTTCTTCGTTTGAGGACTGGCATCCCTAAAAACTTTAAAGACGTTGTTAAGAAGGCAATGAACCATGAGGAGGACTACAATCTGTTGACAAATAACTGTCTGCATTTTGCACTCCGACTACTGGGGTAGGCAAATAACACTTTCATTTTAAAAGAGACATGAATTAATACACATAGAATACACATGAATTAAGACGTCACTTTGGATTTTTTCCCTCTACAGCGTACGTTGGAAAAACCACAACAGTATGAATACAATTATTTTAACAGAAATGTTTTTACATATTAAAAATATGAAGCATAATTTTTAATTCATTAAAGTTATATATTAAAATCTTTCCCTTTATTCATAAAACCAGTTTACTCCAAAATTATCACCAATTGGTTGAAAGATGCTGACTTTTATGGCAAAGCAAAGGAGATGATGGATTTTTTTTTGGAAGTGAAGCAAGTGGGTTTTACACCTACACTAATACGGTAGGCAAATATTTCTTAAAATAGCATTAATTACATATTCAGACGTAGTTAATTCATTTAAATCTGTTTTCCTCCACAGCAAACTACAAAACCTACCACTACAGTATGTTACAAAAAGTTATTTACATATCCAAAATATATATTTTTAATATTTATCAATATATATATTGTGTGTGTGTGTTTGTGTGTTCGTGCTTGTGCGTGTGTTCGTTATTTGATGTTAAATTTCTCATTTTAATTACAGATCTAGTTGGCCAGGGAACACCCCAGGACAATTTGAGGAACTCGGCAAATTAATGGACATTTTATTCCATCAAGAGTTGTAAACATCCAAAAATATGAACTGCTCCCTTCTTCATAGACAAAGACACAGATCATAAAATTAGACAGATGGAAGGTCTGTTATCATGTCCCATCTTTTAGAGTTGTTGTTTTTTTCTTGGCAATAATCTATAGGCTTGTTTTATTGCTGTATAGCCAAGATGTTTATTAACTAATCGCTTAAAAAATAATTCTTAAGTCTGGTTACTGACTGTCACTGCAATGCTTGAACTCACTAAGCACACAGGACACGATGTGGTTTCTTCGCGGATCTTTGAGGTCAAGAAGATTCGATCACTGCCGACAATTTTCAAACTTCTGTCGTCTCTGTTCTAACCTGTTTTTAATTAATTTACAACATTTAATTAATGTGTTGTGTTGAATGAAAGCTGTTGTATTGTGCATATTATTATTTTTTGCACTTATTAACTCTGGTCCTTCTTGTAAACATGTCTTTGTGAACGGCACTTTTTTAAGCTCATGAATAAAATCATAAATTTTCCCTCTTAAAACATTTGCTTAATAAATGAAAGTAAGTGTGCATCTGCTGTTTAATTATTTACGATTTGGGTTTGTGTTAAGATAACTTTAGTCTTTTTTCTTTAGATTTGCAATTTTAATCGATTGAAATTTAGCTTTATTCTTAAGGCTAAAATAGTTGAGATTTTGCCCAGATTTTCAGTCTGGACTTGTTGCAGAAAGTCTGTGCCAATCTGCAGATTTGATCAGTTAGTGTGCTTCTATCTGAATCTTTCTTAAAGACCTCAAGTGTATGATGTCTAGTTAAAAAGAAATCTGTTCTGATTTTAAAAGTCTTGTTGTGTATTGCAGCAATAACGTGATCATTCTAAATGTAATATGCTGTTTTTAAAATAAGGATGCTAAAATAATGTATACTATTGTTTGAAGCAGTATACGGTGTCTCATTAACTTTTTTTCATACATTTTTAATATGGAGCACAGTGAGTTCTTCAGTCTTTATAGCAAGTCACGTTCAAGGTTTATTGGCATTCATCTTCATTTTGAGTGATTCCAGTATAGGTATTAAATGTAATGCTTAAATTGGGTGTATTTGAGATAAGTTGATTCTGAGTGTGAGTCTGATGAACTGTGTGCATCTGAGTCAAACTTAAGTTCTGTCACAAACACCCTGATGAGTAAAAACACAAAGCAGAATAAATGAATACATTTGATGCATTTCAGAATAAATGTTTTGTTGTAGTCTGTACTCAAATATATCACATGCTTGTTTATTTGGCAGTACACAGAGTCGCTGATATAATTTTTGCTGTATGAACAGTTAATGTCTGCTGTTTAAATGTCTATTAAACCGATCTGTTTTTCTGAGTCATTCCAGTTAACAGTACAGATGTCGGTTCATCTCTCCTCCCAGGCTCATCCAGGACTCACTCATCACCAGATCTTATCATACAACACACACGCACATTCACACATAAATCCACCCACACCGACCCTCGCTCTGCACGACTTCTCTATATTCCAACTAGGAATGACTGGCATGTCCACAGACTCGCTCGGTTGTCTGTTAAAGACGAGATGGAGCAAGCCGTAGCCCGCAGGCCCTTTTATTTCATGTGTCTGTGTTGATATCTCATCCACCCTTCACTTCAGTCAGACACGGTCCAAGATTTCATTTTTCTAAATCATGATGCCCTTGGGTGGCACAAAACGCCCAGCCAGCGAATACCAGCAGATTCCGGGAGCTCACCTGGGCGAATTCCTTCAAGAAGGTATTTAACCCATTGCGCTCATATCTGTTTCGCTTTGTTCTTTTTGCACCTAATCTATTTTCAGGTGGTATTATACAAAAATATTGCCGGAGGGCAGAACAGGAGCAGAATGTGTTGGGCGGGGGCGTCTACACCTGAAGTTATTAAACCCCTCCGGCGGACATGTTGAGAAAAGGATGGATTTCTATTCAGGGTCAGGCCGCCCGGTTATTTCCGCAGCGCTTCTCATGGGAGTTTGTATTCTTTTGTTTTGGCTGGAGTTTCAAAGCACAAACATGTGGAAGTCATTGATGCTCGGGCTCGGAAGTTCGCTGTCTAATAATGGGCAGTTAAAACAAACAAACTCCCAAGAGTAATGAGAAAAACCAGCCTTCCATTTAAACCACAGCCAAGATTCATTTCCCATTCAGAACGGAGAATTAATGGAGCTGACGGCAATTAATGCGACATTAAAAGAGGTAAAATAATAAAATTAAATGAAAATATTCACATTTAAGAGGACCAGATGTAGTGTAAAAGACATGTTGTGCCTTGGCACTCAATTGGGGATCACAGATTTAAACCTGACTTATCTTGTTTTCCATTTATGTATAAAATAATTTAAAAAAGCTATTCCAACAGATTTAGACTCTATGGCTTCATGCGTCAAAGGAGGACCATCATGACCAAATACAGTGAGTAAACCAACACTCTTCTCACATCGCTCTGAGAATCGGATGCTTAGGAAGTTTGTAACCTTTCATTATCTGCTATTCCACATGATCTTGCTTCCAGATGAAGAGATTCGGCCAGGAGATCAACTTCACAAATGAAGTTGGAAAAGGTCCACACACGTCTAGTCTGACATTAAAATTGCTCGCTTCTGACAAAGCTGTGCAAACCCTGATGTGAATCTATCTCTCCTGATCATAGAAACCACCATCAAAATTCCTGGAGTCGTTTGGAGCCGTTCCTCTTCCACAGTGACCACGAAGGCCCATTTTCTCTAAATGTGACGTCAAAGGAAGTGGGACAGAGGAATTCTGGGTAAAGGGTGAGGTGCCTGAACTGAAACTGCAGTATTTACACTCACGTTTAGACACACACATGGTGTATTTTGCCTTGATCTATTGCAGGATTAAAGAAACATTTTCAAGCATAAATGTCAGTAAATCTTAATTATCTTCTATTGTAAACAAATGCTGTAAAAAAATTGAGTTGAGAAATAAACCATAAAATAACAGTGTTTCCTTGTTTTTTTACCGTATTTTCAAAATTACATAAAAAATCTATAAATACAGAAAATTCTGTAAAATTAAGATTTTGACAGTGTTGATAACATAAAAGGGTGTGTGTGAGTGTGTGAAACATGGTTATTTGACCTCTTGACCTCACCTATTTTCAAATTGTCATGACGACCATAGACGATATTCGTAACTGAGTCTGTCACACATACAAACCTGCGTTCAACTCACAGCTCATCTTGACATTAAACTCTTCAGCCCTGAAGAGAAATGGACCCTAAATCTTGAAACCGGCAAACCGTTCAGCAACCATTTACTCATGTGGGCTCTTTATCATGAGAGGTGTCGAACCCCCTACACCCACCCCATAACACAAGGGGGATAAGTCAGATATCGCCCAAGAAACCGGACCCAAGAGGAGATTCAGAGATAGGAAACAGATAAATGGAGATAAAAGTTCATTTCCAATCCTATTGTCTCATTGGTTCTTGTGAATGTAAAACAGTTTAGCTCTGCACTTTTGGAGTCCAATAAATATCTGTAAGCAAACTACTTCAACTACTCAACTCCAGCCTCAAGCTTCACTCTCATCAGTTTGTCTTCTGCCAAATATTTTTGTACATCTTTTAAAATAACCTGCGGCTCCTCTGATCATTTTGCTGTAATCCTCTCCAAGAATGTGTCGTTCTAAATGAGATTTTACACCGCGGCTGCATTCCAATTGACATATTTTCATACAAACTATAAATATGTGCTATATTGGTGGTGTGTAGGCCAGTGTTGGTTATCAATGATATACATTTATGGCACTACAGACACCTCTCTACTCTCTCTAAAAATATAAAATTGGCAATATATATATATATGATACTACTTATTGTTCATTCAATAAAAACATTTTCAGTATCACATTTATAATTCATTTGCAAATTAACATGTAAATAATTTGCATATAAATGCTTATTTGCATAACAGTTTTAATAAAACTTTAAAAAAGAAAAACTAACAAATAATTAAAAAAGTTTATTGAAATCTCACTCTCTCTCTTCCTTTTTGCCTCTTAAACTTTTTAACCATAAAACTCAAGTATTATTCACACAATCGTGTGCAGATTTATCCTACGAGGATGAAGAATTCACTTAGTTCCCCTCGAGTGACTGAGGATTTATTTTTGAATAAGAGGGGCGGGATTGCCATTTCCCCGAATTTGAAACATTTGAAGTATCTGAACCCTTGGACTGACTCTGGTCTGGATTAAAGGAATTGCCGGCTGGCTCTGGACTGTCAGGGTGTAATAACTCACAGATGGGCTCCACCAGACCCCATTGGGGCACTCAAACCGGGTCACCTTAAAACACATTACCCTCTTGATCTTATTGAGTTATTTACACTGATACGCCGGAACCGTCTGCGGTGAACAAAGACTATTCATTTCCCTCATGCTTTTTAAATTGTACATTAGATGAATGGTTAAAGAAAAAACGCTGTCTGATGATACGGTATGGTTTTGTAATTCTTCCAGAAGTCTTGATGTTGATTCAGGTGTAGTGCATGTTTGCATGCCATGCATGATGCGGTAATGAATTGCATCTTCTGCTGACTCATCACCAGGTGTGTTTTACTCTCCTTCGCGTGTTTGTCCGCAGGTGTTGCGGTGGAATTCACGTCTCCGTCTTCACTATCATTTACGAGACCCACATAAAGATCTGTTCATCATTTCTATCCAGGAGACACGGAGCAGTTTACGAACAGGTAAGAACAGGGCAGAACCTCCACGCAGGTGTGCGGTCGAAACCAGGGCAGAATCCCAAACTTCTTTATAGGACTGGCGAGGAAACCGAGAATCAGGACCACATGCAGATGTCGTCATTACGTCCCGTCAAAATCACAGCCTAGATCAAAGAGGGCAGAGTTACGCTCGCGTGAGTCGCACAGGGGCCGGGGTGGAATATACGGCATTAGAGCTTCGGGTTGGTGAGGCGTTCCAAAACTAACAATAAAACAAAATAGTCAAGGGGTGGGGTGTTTCATTAAACCAGTGGTACCACCTAAACCTTTACTCAGAGTTGACACATTTAAAGAAACAGTACAGTATATTCACATCCAGGTTTTTCCAGAAATGTACTCTTAAGAATAATAGGGTTCTCTTTGCCATGCCGTTGTAGTCTAAGGTTCTTGAAATAAAACCGTCCACTTTAATTTTGGGAGCAGGTTGGTGATCTTCTGTTTGTTTTACAAAGAAAAAGACATTGAGGTGAATGTCGGTGTAAAAGTCATTTTTGGGCGAACTGTTGCTGATTGTTTTAACTATGCCGTATAATAATGACGACTTAAATGTTTTAAATTTGTAACACGTGATCAACACAGAGAATATATCAACAGGGAGGTATAATGTTAAAATAAGTTTTCAACACACGTTTTGTGATATTTATTTATTCGGTTTTGTGGTGTCCAAAGCGATTAATCGATTCCAAAATAAATGTTTGTTTACATAATATTCAAGACACAGATTAGCCAGCATCTCTGTGTATCTCTGTGTACACCTTGCAGCAAAGAATATGTTTGGTGCCTACACAAATAAATACAAATAAACAAAAATTGGTATGTTGTTGTATCTAAATTGGTGCTGTTGTATCGATTAATCCCGATAAATTGATTGTAAAATACTTTTTGGTGTTTAGGTAATGTGTGTGTGTGTAAATACACAAACATGCATGTTAACATTTAATAAATAAGTGTAATTTATTTATATTTATACATAATATAAATACCATATAAATGTATATATATTTTTGTAAATATGTGTTATATTATATTAGATATTCACAAAAATCATGCACTAATTCAGATACAACTTAATATCTCACATACCACATTTTTTTCAGAAATATTAATTTGTGTAGAGACAAAAAAAATATGCAAGACGTACATATACAGTAGATACACAAAGATATAACGCAAGGGAGTCTGTACCTTGAATTCCTTCAGCTGCGCTGGAATTCCTTCATTACGAAAGCATCAACCATCTCCATTCTAGAAAAAACATCCATAACAAAACAAAAGTAAACCTCAGTAACCCGAGAGTCTTTAACTTCACGTGTCGAATCCATCAACTGCAACAACAAGAATGCCCTTTAAATATTTATTATCTTGACTTCTCTTGTTTAAATGAATGCCTAATCAAATTTAAAAGGCCTATTTTCCCATCACAAAATAAAGTAGACGGCCATAATTACCGCACCGTTTGGCTCTACACACCTCGTAAATGTTGTTCACACTGCTGTTTCGCATTCATGTCTTTGTGTTTGTATCATTTGTGGTTTGTCTTTTATAAAGTGATGATTAGATTGTTTGGGAGACCCAAACATTGAGATCTTAATGATACACGGATGATTTTCCTTACATTATACTTTAACAATCGAACTAACACTTACGCATTCGGTCGCTCGTGTGCCAAACAACGGTTCAAAATGAGACTCCTTTCTGTTTTCCAAAGAGGAATGACTGAGCAGTAATGCAGTCCAGACCCCCCCATCCAACATTGCTACTGACCGGCTTCAAACTTCTCCATTTCTAACAACAATAAATGACTGCCACTCACATGGTCCTGATCTCCCATCCAGCCCACCCAAAATCTCAGACCTGGCTGTGAACTTGACCCTCACAGCGGTGGAATCCCGCCCGGACCCGTGCTGAGATCACTGGCGAAATTGAGATCTTAGAAGTCTCCCTCTGGAGAATAAACTGGAGGTGGATGATGGAACAGAGATGATGTGTGTATAGACATGCATGTGTTGGTGAGAACGTGCTGCCTTTCCTGTAACCTGCTTTCCAGATAAACTAAGTTGTAGGTTTTAAAGAGGATGGTCCAAGCTGGTATAGATGCTCAGAGAAAAAAATCTGGCGAGTTGATGGTGTTCTCGGTTGTGTTTCATTGAGTCATCAACTTAATCTCAGATGTTTCTCCTATGGTTGCTTACGAGAAATCAAACAAATGAGACTGTAAGTGTTGGAACACATGAAGAGTGTGGAGGAGTAAAATTAGTGTAGATTGTAGAAGTAAAATAATCTGGATTGTGGTCAATTTGATGGGAAATGTTTGAGTTCAAATAGAGATATTCAATAATACTGACTTTTGATTGCAGACTTAACAAATCTGAGCTCAGTTTGAGAATTTTTTTGAGATCTCGTCTCTCTCTCTTATGAGCTTTCTGCCTCTTTTTCTCAGGAAAAATATATCTGAGACACATGCAAAAGTTTCCTTTTGCTCTAGGAGTAATTGAGAAGGAATGCTCAAACCAAGCACCTCGGATTTGTACAGTCAAAATGAAGGTAAAGATTTGTGGCATTTGAAGGACAGTCTGTTTAGCTTCTGTCGAAATGAAAAGTTATATGATAAACCGATATGTCAGACAAAGGAATATAAAACACATTTGACAGTTTTCTTCTTCTAGTAGTCAAACTGTACCTGCTCTCAGAAGAACCGCAGAAGAACTTTCTGTCTGAAAACATTTTTCTCCCACTTTTCTCTCCAGGACAGAGTTTGATCTAAAATTAGGTTTATTTAAGGACTTGAGAAGTCGTCCAACGTTCTTTCACATTGATTCAGAACAGTTAATACCCCTCTCTCTCTCTCTCTCTCTCTCTCTCCCAGGTGTGGGGGTCTGTAAATAAAATCCAGTTCATTTTTATCATCCTCTTGGCCTTTTGGAGAGTTTTGAATTGGCATTCCTCCTCGCTTGATCCTAACGCTCCTGCGTGACATCATTAAGGTGGAATGCATCCGTACGCTCTCCGATTCCAGTTTTCTTCTCCATCCCCTTCGTTTCATGTTTAATTCCCTTCTTTCCTGAGTGACAATCTAGCCGTGCTTTCATCACGTGAGAGCTGACCACATTCCAACCCTTCAGACATGACCCCCCCTCACACACACGTACATACATACACCCGGGCTGTTGTTTGGCTCTGTTTCACCTGCAGACTTTGTAGCTGTCAAGCGTTTTGAGTTGTTTCACTGACCTACTTTCTGCCAGCGGTGAATACATGAGTTATCGGAGGCGCCCGTTGGGCGGAATATTTCTCTGGACGCGCGCGCGGCTCGCCTTTCTCCTCTCGTGCTCAGCACTGCTTTTGTCTGCGCACAGAGCGATATAAATCAGCCAACAACTCTGAAGTAAAACCGAAGCTCTGTGGAGTCTGAGGGTGTGTGGAGCAGAACTCCAGAGGTTTGCTGTGGATTCATATCTTCCAGCTGACAGTGGAGGAAAGCTTTGTCGTGCACTCAGAGATGAGCCTTGGACACACTATAAACCCGTGTGGGACTACAAAGGATTTCATGTCCAGAATTTGAGTTTGTGTAGAGTTCAATCTAAGAGTTGTCTTGAAGGAGAAGTTCAGCCAAAAAAGAAAATTCTGACATCATTTACTCACTCTTAAGTCGTGCCAAAACCGCATGACTTTTTTCTTCCGTGCAAAAGAACAAAGAAATTTTCCATTGAAGGAAAGAAGAATAGAGAACTGTGGAAAATAATAGTACAGAAACAGGCCAAAAAGTTATATTTCTGCCATAGCTAAAATAAAATGCTGACAGATTATAACTCTCTGTGAGTCGCTTTGGATAAAAGTGTCTGCTAAATGACTAAATGTAAATATACGCAAGCTATATGTAAAATATTTTAAAGATGCAATACAATGTAAAAATATACTATATTTTTTCCATATATTTTGGAAAAAAATCATATTAGAGGTGTAACAATATATAGTTCTTACATTACAAATTATATTTTTTTGTTTTTGTTGCAACAACATAAATTTACATACAGAAGGTTCAGTTCAACCTTAAATAATGTCGGTATAGGTTGATGTACAATTTCTTTTTAACTTGTTAAAGTTATAAAAACAAATATTATTATTTTTTATTTCACTTTCATTTTTATATTTTGTTTATCGTCACACCATCCTGTCATATATGAGCCCTGTTATTTCTATATATTTTATATTATATTTTAAATACCCCAAAATCCTACATAATATTTACATGACTGTAGTAGAGTAGGCGGGGGGAGACCGTGGTTCGAGTCCGGTGAGTAATTGTGGATGAGCGCCAGCTGTGCGCACACCGGGCTCGAATCTCGTAGGAGATTGGGAGCATATAAAAGGAACGAGCGACCGGACCGTCGAAGAGAGAGGACGGGGCCCGAACTTGTGTTTGTATTTGTATTTATGTTTTACTTCCATGTTTCTGTTTTGTTCGCCGGCGGTCGTACGTGAGGGGCCGCCGGCTGTTATTATTTATATTAAAATGTTTAAATGTCTTCCGGTTCCCGACTCCTTCCTTCCATTAAAATTGACTGAGTACGGTCATGTGAAAACTTTGATGCTTGTTCTCTCATCACTCATCGCTCAATTTCACTAGTCTGGTTTTCACAGGGAGGGTCTTATTTTTGCTGGAAAGAAGTACGTATACGTACATATTAAAATCCACATTTTTAACACAGACTAGATATCTCGGTACAGATCATTCACTTCTGCATATGGATCTAATAGAATTAAAGCAGACCTCCAAGGTCCGTTTCTCCCCAAACAAACACATGAGCATTACATAACACCCCTGCATTCCATTACCTATCCAGTGATGTTTACCATCTCACATTTCTCATTATAGTTCACAATCAATCATGGGATGAGTCTCAGGAGAGCGGAAGGCCCGCCGAACCTCTCTGTACAAACTCTTGTGTAATGCTATGTAGGGGAGCACAGACATCTTCACAAAAATGTTCATTCTCGTTGCTGTTATCAGATCTCACCGAGTTCCATGTGGGCCACCATACGTGTCCAAACATGCGTCCATTCTTTTAAATAAGTTTAAGAGTTCATTACATAAGAGTGCTCGTGCATTCTTACGGAGTGATGCACATGTTACGGAACATTACCGCACAACCTCTTAAAACATCACAAGGTGACCTGCCGCTGTGGGCAGAAAAGGTTCATTTGGAACAGGTGCTAGATGAGGCTCGCCAGACGATGGAGGGTACGTTGCCGTGGCGACCGGAGAGTAGTCACAGTAATGACAGGACACATGTATGCGTGTTCTTTATTAAGAGAGAAAGAGGCGGGCATGTCTAGTAGAGTTTTAATGTTCCCTTGGTTTATATCATTTTAATTTTTTTAATGCGCCTACTTTTATCCAAGTTGGTTTTCTGATCTCTTACAAGTAATAAACTTAGTGACCCCGCTACATCTCTCACTTGGAAATATTCGGTCGAGCCATCGGCAATGGCATAAACCTCACAGACATCTCGGGTATGACGGGACGCGCGCCGCCCGACAATCACGCCACTGTTACCCGAAAGCCAATCTCACGAGGGCATCTGGGTTCGTCTGCCGCGCTTCCATCGCCGCGGTGTCAGATGCATGTTGAAAGAGCTGGCATGCGGTTCCTGTGCTGTCCCAGTTGAAGCTATGCAGTACCAGCTCGCCGCAGGCTATTTTAGGGTCAACCGCAACCATGCGCGTACGCTGCCCAGATACTGTCATTTTTCTGGGGCCCGTATCTCAGCGCTGACCCACAGTATGCATCCTTTAAAATTGTTGAGCGGTGAGCCAGTGGCTTTATGAGCATCCGTGGCTTAGTGCTATTTCTCTATGGGAAAAGCGAGCTGTAGGTTTAAGTGTGTAAGCTCTGGCTGCTAAACTGGGAACCCATTACAACCTGATACGACTTTTATTCTGTTTAAGGTTAGATAGAAGTTCAGAAATGCTTCCACATAGAGATTTTGTGATTTTTTTCCTCTGTGACTCAGTTTTTGTTCAACAGTTGTCAATCACCACTGCTCTTTAAAATAGTTACGGTTTCATTTACACTACAGGGTCAACCCTGCGACTTGACATTTCGACAATGACATGTCTCTCACAACAGTCTAACTCTTGGGTGTGTCCTATTTTGTAATCTATTCAAACACTGTCTTCTATCTCTCCCTCCATCCGCAGATCGCGCTGGGACGTTGGATCTCTCATCTTACACAAGCCAGTAATCTCTTTTAGCGTCGACCTGAACAAAGACAGGCCTAAGTTTGCTGCGTTTCAGATTTTCCTGGAAGCAAGTCAAGCATGAGAATAGCAGAGATCTGTGTATGAGGGCATAAGTGATCGAGATTAAGGATTCTTGTTAACTCAAGTCGATTTGGACGCATTTCCTCATTCGCGGATATCTTTAGACCATAGTAATCTTAAACCAGTTTTTATCTGCAAAGTGATGTATAAAGATACAGTGTTAGGATGAGGAAACAATGATCATAGCACGAGTTTAAATATAATCATTTTTGTTCTGGGTTGTTGCATGACATTCATTTGGCATTCTGGATGATTGCTAAGTGGTTTCTAGGGTGGTTGCTAGGTGGTTCCTGTGCCGATCCAAGCCAGAGAAGTTTTTGTAATTATGTGGTCCTTCCTTCAATGAAAGTCTCTGGACATTGCGGCCAGTTTATCATCCGTCAGGGGAAAATCATTAGTCTTATCACATAATATATTGATTTAAATCAAGTCTGAGCACAAAAAACTTCTCGAAATGATTGCTGCCTGATGATGTTAATAATATGACGTGCATGTAAACAAGTCCACGGAAACGATTCTTAGCTATTTTAAAACCCAGAGTAACTGAGTCTGTTGTGCATTAATGTCACAGATTTGTGTGCGATTACAGTGAAGATCTGAAGGATTAGAATTAAACACAGGAACAGACTGAGTCAAACAACCATTGTTGGCGTTTTGATGAAAGCGTTTTAAGTGATAAGACGGCGCTCATTTCAACAGCCACTTCCTTCAGTATGTGTTTAAAATCAAAAAGATCCATCATCATGTGAGAGGGTCGGATGTTCTTCTGGGATTTGTTCCTTTAAAACAAACCACAAAAAAGGACGTTGGCTTTATTTTTGCTGAATAGACTTCATTATCGAAACAGTGTCTGCAGCGCACATGAAACAAAGATTGACGGATTTCTTTTTTTTCTGGTTGTCATTTGCCAAATTCCGCAATGTGCCGGAAACAAAGATGGCCAGAATTTAAAACCATTTCCTTCACTGGCGAATCGAAGGGTTTAAATGTTCCCAGACAGCTTGTATTTCAACGATAAAACATTTGTACTTTAAATAAAATAGTTTAAAAGATTGAGCAATGATATCAACATCTGATCTTAATTCTGTTAAATTCAATCAAGATTTCTGACGAAGATATTACATTTCGTGTTATAAGAGAACCCATGAGAAAGAAAAGTTGCTGAATACTTTCTCCTAGACATCAATGAGCGTGTTTACATGCACAGTCTTACGTCGATTACGCTTCATAAGCTGATATATGCAGTGTCATATAAACTTCTAAAACGTTTTTATTTTATCGGGGAAAGCTCATTTTTTGCACATTACTCCATTTCGCGCTGCACGTAAACGCCTTTACCGGTTTTCTCTCAGTTTTGTTTATGTGCGCATTTCTGATCGCGCAGTAGTAAAAGTCCCAAACGGAAGTAATAGTAAAATAATGCATAAAAGTCCGCTCTCGAATCTTGCAGTTGATGTAGAAATGTCAAAATGAAGAACTTTTGTTGCATATGCAGGTACTGCGGACATGAGAAGAGTTCTGAAATACAGCTTCTGACCGTATTCCCGCTGCATTTTTAATTACTAAACAGATTATTGACGATGACATCACTGCACTCGAGAAACTCGGCAAGTCTCAAACTTCCATGTAAACACGGTTTTCAGCGTAGCCGGTTTATTGCATGTAAACATATGATTTTCGATACATACGTTTATTTGTTGCATGTAAAAGCACACATTGAGAGAACAAATGAATGTCTCATCTAAAATGTCGTTACAGTTTCAGAAGAGACTTCAACAATGCCTCAGATTTCAATATTATTGAAGATCTCAGTATGAACTCAAACAATTCTCGTCACAGTTACTAAATCCAGAATATATTCCCTCTAAAATCCACTTCCATTTTACACCTCCTAAGCAATTTTTGGAGAAACTTCTCAAACTAACACAGCTGAGAACTCCATCAAATCTCTTGAGTCATGAAAGAGCAACATCTGAGGCATGAATAGATTGATTTCATTAAGCCCGGCGCCGTGTTTACTTTCTAACCCCAACCCAACCAAACACAAAAGTCATTTGCAGGAAACGTGTTGTACGTTCACCAACGCAATTAAACGCGACTGCAGTGCAGGCTGCCGGTGAAACCAGAAGCACATTTTTCGGCGGTCATTCATCAATGCCAAACCTCAGCCTGCCTCATGCAGGACGTGTAACTCTTTAAAAACAGAGAATAAAAATCAACCCTGATTGCAGATACCAGTTATCCTTCCTGAGGGACTCAGACCATTAGCTTCTTAATAACTCCTGCCCTGCAGAGGCACAAACCATCGGCAGAACCGGCTCGGATCCAAACCGCAGAGCTCATTACACTTCACGTGTGTGCACATTTGCGTACGAGATGAGTGGCATCCCCGTGGCGTGGGATTAATAGGTTCAACTCATGGAATTTCTTTGCATCTTGTTGATGGAGTGAAGAAGGAATCATGAACCGGTTTGATTGCTTTCGTTGCGTTGGTCGCTCTTGCCATCGACAATTAAGAAGCGGTACCAAGGAAAACTCATTTGGTGCACCGTGTGCCAGCGGCGGTTGAATTTGGATGATGAGGTGACCAGACGCGTATGTGGTTTAAGAGGGATTTACTGCGGTATGCAAGGAAACGTAATGTAGAACGACACGCCGTGCCCAAGAGAAAGAGAGAGATGTTTAACTGGTTGTTGACCCGTGTGGGTCACAAAGATAATGGCTTTAATTGTCTGTTTCCTGATATTAAATACACACCGCAGTCCAGATTCATCAACCAGCTATTCGTGATAGAAGAAAAACAACCTTTTTGAAACTTTCGTTTATTTTGAGAATGATGTTGTATGCTGAGTTGCAAATGTAATATTATGAGAATAATAACTTCGTCTCAGATGTTTCTCCTATAGTTGCTTATGAGAAATAAGTGAGAATGTTATTGTTGAAATCCATGATGGAGGTTTTAAACGAGTGTAGATTGTAAAGGTTAAATAATCTGGATTTGGGTAAACTTGGTGAGAAATGTTTGAGTTCTTATTGAGATCTTTAATAATATTGACTTTTGATTGCAGTTCTGAGCTCAGTTTGAGACATTGTTGACATCTCTCCTCAAATTCTAATGACAGACACATTTATATTTATTAATATATATATGAAATTAAGAAATATATGAGACGCAGACGCAGTGTGCTCTCCATTTAATCTCAGTTATGTCTATAGGAGAAATAATTGAGATGTTATCTGTGAGATCACCTGTCAACTTTTTTTTGCAATTTTATGCATTTAATCCTATAGTTTTTTTTACTTTTCTTCAATATTTTAATTACATTTTTGAAACCAAAATTGTTCATTTTTGTTAGCCTTAAAGTGAGAGTCCATCCAAAAATGAAAATTCGGTCCTCATTTTCTGAGACTCTTATCATTTCAAGCCTGTATGACTTTCTTTCTTTCGCAGAACACAAAAGAAGATATTTTAAGAAACATTGTGTTTGGACCCCATCCACTTGCATTGGTTTTGTGTCCATATAGAAGTGAATGGGGTCCAGTGCTGTTCAGTTACCAACTTTCTTCAAAATATCTTCTTTTTTTGTGCAAAAGAAAGAAAGTCGAAAAGCTTTCAAATGACAAGAGGGTTAGTAGACGGTTCATTTGTTTAATTTTCTCTTTTTCGGAGTATCCCAAAAAACGATCAGGAATGTGCGGGCGGAGACGAGGGTGGGGGCGCTCGTGCTTTCAAAGGCCTGTGGAAACCGAGCGGACACATTTTCAAGCCTTGGGTTGGTTTTGGCAACGCTCTCGCTAAACGACCTTTGTGTTTCTCATTACGCTGCCCATACGGAAGAGGTTAGCAGCTAGAACCCTGTTAGTACAATGCTAATCACTGTGACAACCAGCTCTGAATGCAACCCAGCTCGGAGCGGTCGGATTCCAGACCTAAACAACCAACCCAATATGAGCCAGAAGACATTCAGAGGTCTTTCTATACATTTTTATCCCAGATCTCTCATACCTGTGATCGTTTGCGTTAACATTAGGGCTAGTTACAAATGTTTGCATTAGCATTTCATAGCCTCCTGTTTACAATTGGCTCTGGAACCGACAAAAGCCATTATTCCATTTCGGTTGAACCAATGAGGAGCTTCAGCAAAGGCCAATCCAACGCATCGCTCACAGCGCAAATGGGTACGAAACGGCCCCCTCCCGCACTTTCCAAATCAATTTAGAAGGTTCCTCAGAAGTTTGAGTGAAAACACCTGGTCGGGTTATCGGGCCGTAGCACGGCTTCCATCCCGTGCCGCACCGGTAAGAGTCGCGCCAGCGGCTTCAGTGCACCCCTCCACAATTTTAAAGAGCACAATTTTTCCAGGATTAGTCCTTCCGTGATTTAGCGCCGCTCTCTCCTGACCTCTGGAATGCAATGAATGACGGATCTATTTTCTTACATTGTTTCACCTGCTCTAAATAGAACCACATGTTGCTAGCGGCCGCCTCCACGGCCTTTCCGCCGTAATTGGAAGCACATTGGAGAGGCGCAGACAGCCGAGGGGCTTCCATTAAGCCAAAGCGTGACATTCGGAAGAGGAAAAGGGCAGAGCGAAGAGATATTGTAACAAACAATAGGTGGTTGACGGGACAGTGCGGTGGTCGGTGGATGGAAGCGGTTATCCGGGGAAATCCAAAACCAGGTCCTCTCCAGTCTTGAGGGACGTGATTAGAGGAATCCTGCATAGTTGTTCTCCGGTTATAGTGATGAGTTGGTTTATGTGATATACTCAAGAAGAGCTTCACTGGTGCATTGTGTCATATTTTGGAGGATCTATTGACAGAAATTTACATTTATATTACATATAGTCATTTAGCAGACGCTTATCCAAAGCGACTTACAAAGAGTTCAGGGAGCAGTAAGCGATATGTCATACAGGAATGCGATTTAATATATAATCACTATGTGTTCAGAGGTGTTTAAAGATCTTACATAATGAAGCTTTATGTTTTCATTACCTTAGAATGAACTATTTCTATCTACATACACTGCGGGTCCGCATACATGGAATTCGCCATGTTGTTTCTACAGTAGCCCTAAATGGACAAACTGTTTTACAGAACGCATTTTGTAAATATGTAATCTTCTTTAAAGAAACAAAAACGTGACGACATCTAAATTCTGTGTCAGCCACCGTATTGCTTCGAAAGGGGAGATGTGCCGTTGGTTGAAATTCGTAACCTCTTCACTAGATGGCACTACGTTTAACATACTGGACCTTTAAAGTCATGACCGCTGTCTCTTGCACTTTGATGGTCTGGTGTGAATCTGATTCTTAATCACTGGTTGCAGATTAACACTGATGATTAGGGTGAGACCTTTTAAGATTAAGCTTTAATTTCTTGTGGCCAGAAAGATGCTCGCTAAATCAAATCTGCTGGTTTATTACAAACAGGCTTTTTCCTGTACTTGCTAGTTAATCCAAGTTGGAAAAAGCTCTGCTGGATAAAAACAGCCTCAAGTGGTTTGCTTGCCTTTGCTTCAGCCAAACTGGCAAACCACCTTTGTATTATCATATCACTGCTGTCTTTCTAAAACATCGTTAGTCTATATTTTGTGATTTTATTTTCTGTCATTATTATTAGTCATCCTTTATGTTTGTCAGTGTTTTTTCCATTTCATGAACAAGCAAATTTGGACATATGAGGTTTGGGAAGGAGGGAGACCACATTGTAATAATCACATGAAGCAATGAATAAATGAATTTTTTTCGATTTTATGTTTAATTCTTACACATTGTTCGTCTTTATGCCACAATCGAAAGCATTCAGTGGATTCAAAGTAGTTGTAGAAACTTATATTTGACAACACTGACATCTGGCGGCGGTTTGAGGAACAGCATCTATTTCTCAGGAGAACTTGTAGTAAATAGTAGTTGGCATTGTTTAACCAAAAACTAAAATGTTGACCAAAGCGTGTATGAGTCCTTCTTTCGTGGAACACAAAAGAAGATATTTTGAAAAATGAAATTAAATGGAAAAAATATTTGTTTTTTATGCTTTAGATAAAAGCGTATGCTAAATGACTAAATGTAAATGTAAGTCAATGGGGCCATATTGTTTGCTTTACAACGTTCCTCAAAAAATGTCTTTCATGTTTTGAAGGAAAAAGAAAGTAATACAGGTTTGGAATAAAATGAGAGGTAAATTATGAACGAATTTATATTTTTGGGTGAACTATCACTATCACACATGCAGTTTCCAATTTAATTGTTATATTACTTGGGTTTGATACTCAAAGATAAAAAATCTGAAAAACAGCTTATTATTAACTATTAAAGTATTTTTGGTCCCCCATAGATGCTTTGTGATTCTCATCAGCCCCCTTCCTATTGAAAATAGATTATATTTTCTAGGGTATGTGTACAATATTAGCTTTTTTTCTTGCTCTTCCTGGATGGAGCACATCTGTTGTGGCTGCTATCAGAGGCACAGATCTGTGATGGAGATCTCACAGGAACAATTTCAGCTGATGACTAACAGCCAGACAGCTGCAGAGTGTGTGTTTGATCACGTAACTCGAGGGACACAGATTCAGAGTTTCATCTGTGTGGTGTGAAACACTGTAACATTAGGTCAACGGTCTTCCTTATTTAATTCAACCAAACTCAGAGCGATGAACATTAGTTTTGCAGTGTATCACACATTTAAATAACTAAATATAATAAAACAACATTGCATTGTGATTTGTTGGCAGACACGTGAAGAGACATACAGCTCCGGAATAAAATTAAGAGACAATTTCAAATTATTTTCAGAAAATGAAAACTGGAGAGACAGGTGAAAATAACAGAAAAGATGCTCAGTTTTTATCAGACCGCAAATACTGCAAAGAAAACAAGTTCATATGCTTTAATATTTGAAAAGATATTTAGGAACAGTTAAAAACTAAAATTTGTATGTGATTTTTATGTGATAACCTGGATGTTTATTACATTTTGTGTTGGCATGCTTTCACTCTTTCACATTGCTGTTGGATGACTTTGTCACTCATGAGGTTTGATTTTGTTGAAATTTAACACAAAACATCTAGAAATGCTGATTAAATAGGAATTTGGGATGGTTTATTATTTTTTCTTATTTTTTTCATGGCTGTACACATATTTACACCACCTGTCTGTCTATGTAATTGCTGCCATTGGGTTCTGTTTTATTGTGCACACACATAAATTGTGTGATTGAACCCATAATAAACACAAACGCTTCTTATTCTGAAGGTGACACATCAAGAGGATATTCACACTTTAATCACATATGATTAAAAGTCATTCCATCAGAATCTCCATCGAATGTCATCATCAAACTCTTTCTGTCTTTTTTCACCCCAGAAACACTCATTTATGACTGTACTTTACAGTTTGCAACCCTCATAAAGATTTCAGTATCAAAAGGTTTTTCATTCTCCAGTCCTCCAAAAAAACATGCGCTGGTGTTTTACAGAAACCGGAATGCAAAACCATAATCAGAAGAACCTCTAAGGTCACATTATGATATCCAAACGTGAGTTAAATAGAAGAGATCTATTCAATTTTGATAAAAGTGTATTTAATTTACATAATTCACATACACATAAAATGCTAATAATAGTACAATCACAGGTCACTAACCTGAAACAGTTTTAAGAAAGAGAATAAATATAAGTACTCTTAGATACGTAAATAAGTCCTTTATAACAATAGTTAGGTGATTATCAAAGAGTGTTAGAAAACTACAGTCCATTAATGTCATTTATGTCTATTTGGCCATGATAGAGTATGAAATATGATTTTAGTAGTCATGACGACAGACCTCCAGTCATCTTACTGCTCAATATTACAGCTAAGCTAGACCACCAACTTTACACAATGTAAAATATTTGGACACCCTGTCTGAATTCCTCTTTTTCTGATTCATCTTTCATAAAAAAAATAAAGTCTGCAGATCGGTTCTGCCACCGTGAATCCAAACGCCAGAAAATCATCCCGGGTAACTGTCGCCACGTTATTGATGAGAGGTCAGATGGCGACGGTCCCCATAGCAACAGAATCTACACTCAAAGTCACAATGATGCTCAGTGTTCCAAACAGAAGCCTCTATGTGCCGGCCGTCGTGATGTCACTGTGATGTCATTACGGCTCGATCGCTTCTCGTTGCGCTTCCAAAAACAGCTCTGTTCTTGGTAATCCCGTCTGCTGACATTAAAGAAGTCCATCTCTTCACATACAGCGACTGCATAGCTTTAATCCTAGAGAAACCTTTGTGGTTTCATTTGATCTGCTGTTAGACTGCAGAAGGAAAGAGCCGTTAGTTTACATCACAACACCAGCAAATGGTTTCATTTGAGGTTTAGCAGATGCCAATAATTGGAAAAGTCGTGCAACTAAAGGACGTGTGTGTGCTGTCTTAAACCGTGTTATTAAAGTGATGGTGACAGGTCACACACACGCAGAAATCTTTGAAGTTATTTTTGTATGGACCACTTGGAGACACACACACCTGCAGCATTATTAGTATTATTGCAAAAACAAACAATGTAGCCGACTGTACTTGTTGGAGACATTTTGTCCTTACATGCACAAACTGAACACATTTTCGTTCTCTATTGCGTGTTTGGGCACAATGAGCACCTGCTGTTCAACAAATGCTCTTCACACAATTCAAGAGCACGAAATAAAAACATATGAACAGCCACACAGCACTGCTGAAAGATCTTTGCACAATCTGCCTTCAAGGATTATTCCGGGTTATTAATAATTTAATGTCTATGGACAGCATATGTGGCCTGCTGTCCATTACCACAGGCGATAATTTTAACTGTTCTGTCCGTTTCGTATAAGCAAGTGATAAATGCATTTTTTGATTTACTTACAATAGCAATCTACATTTACAATGCAACCTATGCCATACAATAGTACAATAACAACTAAACACATCATTCATCTTTGCTTAAAGGGACGGTTCACCGTAAAATACTAATTGTGTCATCATTCATCCTCGTGTCATTTAAAGTGTGACTTTCTTTCCTCAAAAGACGATATTGTGTTTGCACTGTCTCAACGGTTTCGTGTTTGGAAGTTTTCCCAAAACTTTTTCCAATGGAAGTCAATGAGGGTTGTTGTTTGGTTACCGACATTCTTCAAAATATCTCCTTGTGTGTTCTGCAATAACAAGAAAGTCATACAGGTTTGGAATGACACGAGAATGAGTAAATGATCAAACAATACAAATTGTTGGGTGAACTGTCCCTTTAAGAAGTTTTTGCTGGTTGGTCATTCCAGACAGTATGATGTGATCCAGACTCTCTGATGTCGTGCGGTGAGGTTTTGTAATCTATAAATTAATATCTGTCTGCTTCTATAGCAGTTTGCTTCCTGATTCACAGGGTTATTATGGGTAATCATTCCAGTCATTACATGGCTTAATCACGACTGTGTCGTCGTGAGGCCTTTCTTCATTCATTTGGACGAGAAAGAAGACGTGTAACTAAAAGGTCATTTAAATAACGAGTTATTATATTCTGTTCTCGGATGCACAGAATCACATTGTAATACATCACATAGAGGTCTGTTTGTGGTTTATGAATCAATGTATTTTTAGGTCATCAATCTATGTGAAGTTTATGAATCTATTTGAGTTCATTGTGAATCTAGAAACATTTGAATTTGTTTATGATTGATGAATCTATTAGTAAATTGAGAATTTGCTTGTAGATAAACTTGAATTGGGTTGTTGTGAATCTTGTTTAGTGGTTCTTTTGTTGGTAGATAAATATGCTTAATGAATCTGTTCAGTTAACGATGGATCTATTTGTTGATAAACATTCAATTGTTTGTAGTTCATAAATGTGACCCTGGATGACAAAACCAGTCTAAAGTAGCACGGGAACATTTTTAGTAAAAGCCAAAAATACATTATGTTTATCAATTTTTCTTAAATGCCCAAAGTCATTAGGATATTAAGTAAAGATCATGTTCCATGAAGTACCCTAAATACTTGAAAACTTATTTTTTGTGAGTGGATGGCCTGCTACAGCACCTCTGATGGACAACTTTAAACACCATTTTCTAAATGTTTAGACTTTTAAGCACCATCAGATTCCAGAGTTATAAACGTCTGTATCTCCGCCAAATATTGTCTCATACATCAATAGAAAGCATAATTATTCAGCTTTCAGATGATGTAAAAATGTCAATTTCGAAAAATTGACCCATAAAACTGGTTTGTTGTCTAGGGTCACAAATCTGCTTGTAGTTCGTGAATTTGTTTTTAGTTAATTGTGAATCGGATTGAAGATAAACATGGAGTGGGTTGTAGTTCACGAATCTGTTTGTAATTTATTAATCTGTTTTGGTTGATTATAAATCTCTTGAGTTGTTGATGAATCTATTTGTAAATAAAAATGAAATTGTTTGTTTTTAAATCTGCTTGTAGTTTATGAGTTTTTTTATTTATTTGTGAATTTGATTGTAGTTGATCATAAATCTGTTTTGTTAATGATTAATCATCTGTTAAAAAAACGTGTTACGTAAACTTAACAATATGAGTCAACACAACGAGTTTGCATCAAGTTCATTGCCTTTACTTATATTTTTTATAACTTTACTTACATTGCATTATACTAAACATTTGTTTCTAAGTATGGAGCAATTAAATTATTTTCTTAAACTGAAGCAACAAAAACAGCATTTTTTTTTTAAATAAACATAATTGTTTGTAGTTCATGAATATTTTGTAGTTAACAATTAATCTGTTTGTAGTTCATGAATTGCAGTCATTGAATGCACTTTGGATATGTATGTGTAATTGGATGTCTAAAATTTGTGACGCTTGGCACTTTTGTGAGGATGATCATTCCATTTTTGTGTACAGTATGTACGGTCACATTTGGGAGATTTCTTGGCATCTGAGGCTGAGACTGTATTATAACGTCTCTTTTTATTCTCACCTTTACATGTTGATTTTGATTGGTTGGCAGCTGTGGTCAGGTCAGCGGGAAGCCCCACATACACACCTCCATAGTTCCTGCAGAACCCAAACAAAACTGTTCTGATTCACTTTAATAACTGCTGGTTTTATAGCGATAGTTTTATATTTATTGTGATGAATATATAGAAGAACATCTCACCTTCGTTTCTCCTCATCTGGGGATTGTTCTTCTGTCCTGCATCAAGAGAACAACGATTCAGGATTATTTCATTTATTGTAACATCAGAAAGTGGACGTTAACGTCTGGTAACTTCTTTGTTAACTGGTGAGATGTGATGGGAGTGTTGGGCAATGATTGTTAATTGGTTAGCATGTGTTTGGGCCCTCGGGGGCTCACGTACATCACAGTTTCCTTGAACAAGCTGATTAATTCTCCTCCACGATTTAACTATGATGAAATGTGATGGAAATATGTTCGAAATTGAAGATGACTTACACATCTTTGACTGCTTCTGCAGGACCTGTAAGAGACGGAAGAGGTTATTTCTCCATGAGATCCTAATGACTACGTTTTCTTATCCCGACGGTTTAAAACAGAGGTCCGGTTCACCTTATTCCGGTGTAGTAGCTAAAAGAAACGGCCCATTTAATATTCAAAATAAGAACAAATGGCTTAATAACGGATTTATAAAAAAGGTTAATGTATTATATTCTATAAGATAAGATAAGAAAGAAAGGGAAATGTCTTCTCATTTAGGATGTTGGATGGTCCACAATGTTGATCAAAACATAATTTTCACAAGACTTTAATAATTAAAATGATCACTGGATTCTGTCAGGATACATGAACTGGACTAAGAAGGATACAGCTTAATGTTTAATTTAATATCTCTCTCTCTCTCTCTCTCTCTCTCTATCTCTCTCTCCGTTCTTTCAACACTTCTTATAGTACTGAGTGTACAGTACAAGTCCTGCCGCTTATCAGTGACTGACATCATGAACACAGAAGAGCTGAACAATTTACAGGTGACCAGATCACTGTAATTCACATTATATACTGTGCACACAACAACCCAGATACATCTAAATACATGCTAATTCAAGTTTAATGTATTGCAATGTAACTTAACATAGCAAACGTGTAATTGTACCCTGTATAATACATAAAAATATATACATCAGGGTAATATTTGTAGTCTACTGTATTTACAGTAAGAACATTTTGAGGGAAATTTGCTAGAATAACACAGTGAAAAAATTTCATTTGTCCTAAAAATATATGTATATGTATATTTCTTTATGTGATTTTAAGGTAAGATGGACCAAGTCTATGTGTGGACATTAGCAAGAAAACAAAATCACATATATAAACACTTAAATGACTCCGTTTGAACACAAAATAACCAGGACTTCTTATGTGAGCCATGCGGTAAATAACTATCTCTCTCTATTCTATCACTGCATTGATACTGGAAATCACCAGAGGACACTTTCCAATAGTTTATTCAGGCTGTCACACAGTAGAAACTACAGTTCTCACATGTTTAATTGTGTAATGACCCCATATTCACCCTTAAAGACAGGAAACACACTAACATTTAACAGGGAGATCTCTCTCTCTCTCACAAACACACACACTCATTAAAACATAGACTCTTTGTTTTGCTCTTAAAGAAAGACCATCTATTATAGATTAACGCACAACCACGAAACCATTCCACTGATTGTGTTTTTGTTCGCAGGAGGTCACACAAAGAAATCGGGTCAAGGGTCAAGAAAAGCATCCAAGCAACCGCACATCCACAGACGAGATCCCCCTTACACATCAGTCGGCTCTTCTACAGCAATGAGACATTGGGTTTTATCTTCCTTTTAAATATTTCACATAAGGACAAAAAACAAGATCTCCAAGATATCGTATGTTTCCGCGAAATTTCTTAAAAAAGCAACAGATGTCAGGCGACACAAATAAACTGATGTTACTGATTTCACAGAAGTGAGAAGGTTTGTTCTTCATCATTATGGTTTAACAGCTGGAGATGATTCAGGTGTTATTTCACCTCCAAAAAAAGTAGCAAATATAATTTAGAGGGCGGAATTATTTTACACGCAAACAAATATATTTACCATTAGAAACTGTGGATGTCATTTTATTGACAGCCAATGAATACAATAAAATAAAAGGAATTAGTCTCAGGGGTTATAGAGAGAAATATGACTCAAACGATGCTCAAAAATAGGTTAATTTATCTACAATAAGAGTCAAATGAATTAATTTGATGAGAAATGTTACGAGTGCTTTCATATTTTTTGTATTCTATCTGAGTTTAGTTTGACTATGATATCAGAGACATCAAGAGATTATCAGAGATTATTATTGGAGTTGCTTTTAATGACAACATTACCTCATTCAAATATTTTCCTTCCTATGGATCAGCTCAGTCTCTTTATGGAGTGTATCAGCACACACATATCTGACCTAAATACATATTAAACTACGTCCGGAGAGGACGATTACTAAACATCTTATGAATCTACAACCTCCGCTGTATCTGGAGATTCTTCACCACTGTGACTAAAGCAGCATTCCTACACATCTGTCTATGGTTGTTCTAGGGTTCTATAAGACAGAGATACAAGGAAGGTACAAATGAAGATGTGGGTCCTTCACAGTTTGTCCCGTATAGAAGTCAAATGTTCACAGAGATGTCTTAAATGGAACCGTGAGCGACACACACATAGAAATCCAGAACGGACATGTCCATTGATAAAAGGGCAACGTTAAGATGTGACTCACACTTACACTCACCTCCCGCTGTTGTGCTGGTGGCTGAGGAATTTCCGCATCCCATTTTGGCATGAACACAGCTCTCTTTCTGAAGCGTGATGCTTTGAAGGAGAAAAGCGAGGAGACAGATGAATTAATGAAGGACGAGTCTGATGAGCTCTCTGGAATGCTTTCCAATGCAGCCTGGACCATTCTGCAGAGAGAGAGACCAAGAGAGAGAGAGAGAGAGAGATGCTCGACCCTCACAGGATTCGCTGCTCTCCTCCACCCTGACAGGGTTGCCATGGAAACATGGAGGGAGGGGCTATGCCCTGCCTCCAGTTTCAAAGGTGCACAAAAAGTGAAGGTCTGTCTGTTTTTACGTGTGTCCTGTTAAGTTTGCTGTGTGATATAAAAATATTTGCCTGCACCTCTAGTGGCCACATCTGACTTAGTTGGCTATAGTTAACACTATAATCTGTTTAACGTTTGTGTTGTATTTTATGTATTTTTACATAAATCATAAATATATTCACATATTTTCAAACTGATGAGACAAAAATTCACCTCGTTGATGTCAAACTCGAGGCCTCATTTATAAAACGTGCGTACGCACAGATCTGATCGTAACGCAAAAATCCACGGAAACCTTCATATTTATAAAAACGTACGTCTTTGACGTGGAAACGTGCTATGCGTACGTTACGTCTGAGCCCCGAACGCACTTTTGCTTGTGCGAGGCGTACACGCGTTTTCTGTACGTACGTTCGTTCTATGAATCACACGTACGCACTTGAAATGATCGTACAATCTAATTTAGGACGGTTTCTACGCAACATTTTATAAACGAGGCCCCTGATCTAGATCTATTCTTCTGATCCAAACAGAGAAAAATAGAAACAGAAGTATTAAAAAAACAAAATTTAATGTGAAAAAACACCCGTCTCTAACAATGGGAGTGTCGTCCAGCAGGCGGCGCTGTTGTATTAAAGGCAGCAAGTTTAATGTAAAAGGTTTTTTAATGTAAAACTATTTTATCATATTGCGTTTAATAACTTAATTTTTCTAGACAAATACACGACTGCTACTTCGTAGGGGTTATCTACGATTTATTGACGAAAACTACATCACTATTTTTACCCTCGCGTCATATTACTAACGACTACATTTTCCAGCGTTCAACTGAGGCTTTTCCGGCTCCGACAGGCGTCTTTGCGCAAGTGCATGCCGGGAACTGTAGTCCTCTTTCGTTCATTCCGTTCTCGCCGTCTGCAACGTGAAAGATGCCGGCTGTACACCACAAATTATTACTCGAAGATGCCCTGCAGGACAGTCCGCAGGTAAACATGTGTTTACTGGCGCTTTTAAATCAGGTTATTTTACATGACCGTTAGATTTTAATGCGTTTTGCCTCGGGAAAGTTATGATGGGTGCGAGACGCGCGAATGTTGTTGATTGCATCACGTATGCTCGTGCCTTCATCTAAATGTACAATTGTGTTACGTTGGAATAAATAAAGTACACGTTTAGACTTTTAGAGTCACCTAGTTTATATGCTATTGCATGTGTAGGTTAGCTTATACATGGATCATTCTAACAATTGACAGGCGTTGTGCACGTATGTTGATCGTATGTTTACAATAACGAGATATAAACACGCGCGTCTGATGCTTTAATTCGAGTTCAAATCGGTTTCGACTCTATAAAGTTGTAAATGTTGAAAGTGAAGTGCTGTTGGAGGTGTTGTTGTTGTGGATGGGTGGGCCTGTATGGGAATTGTCAGATGTTGTTTAGTTGATCGGACCTCCGAGAGTCTGATCCTTTACATCAGATCTGATGTCAGCGTCTGATCTGAGACATCGTTTTGAGAATTTTCACATCAGATTAACGGCAGACTACAGATTATCTTTAGATACACAATATGAGCATCAGGACAGACATTTTGGATCAGAAAATCAACATCTGTTGATTCGTCTGATAAGGGTTTCTAGAATCAGACCTGATCATAACATGACATTTGATCTGAGACAGCATATCAGATCAGAGGAGATATCACAGTATATCAGACTTCAAAATCAGATAAGCAACAGTTCAGACATCGGATCCCTCAGTGTTAACCAAACATAAGACCTGAGACATCTAAAATATAGATCAGACACATAAGCAAAAGATATGATGAACATCCAAACAGACACATCAGGGTGTACTAAAACAGTAGATCTGAGTATTATATCAGATACACAAACATCAGATCAAATACACAATATTTAGACTGGAGACTTCCAAGATTTTGTAGCAGGTCTGATCTCAAGTATCACTAATGATGTCATTAAAACATCAAACTTGGAAGTGAATTTATAAACGTTGATTGTAATGAACTGATGTGAAAATCTCAATTATCATACATAAATTTAAACCGTACAACCATTGGATGTTCTTGTGATGTCTTCAGTCAACTATTCGTTTATTAGTTGTGTGTCTGAGTCATATCCCATAATGCAGTGCGCTTGAGATTACGAGTATGATCTTACGTAAATTGTCCGCCCTTCAGATTGTATTGTATGTAAAAGAAACGCACCTTCTGACACGCCCTGCATGCTTGAAACGACAGGAATGGTTTATTGGATTCATTTAAGACGTCTAAGAGTGTGTGATTGAAACATGTGTGGAGGAATACTGAATGGCACGTGTGTTTGCCGTCCCAGACGCGTTCCCTGCTCAGCGTGTTCGAGGAGGATGCTGGGACACTCACAAACTACACAAACCAGCTGCTCCAGTCCATGCAAAGAGTGTTTGGAGCTCAGGTACACAAACATGTGCACATTCTTCTCATGTTAATGTGACGTTTCTGTAGAGTTATTATTTTGAAGAAAACAAATGGTGTTTACAATCCAGCGTCAGCCTCCGACACACATTTTTGCTGATGTACCCAGTTTACATGAATAATAAAGTAACATCACACAATCTAGTTTTTCTGCTGAATATTTAGTTTGACTTTGAAATGTCACATTTAAAAGCTACATTTAGTCTTGCAGTCTTTGAATGTAATTATAATATGAATAATATATATTTTGCAAACATGTGCGAAATGAAACTGCAGTATGTCCCCACAATTCACTATCAGTGTGTTAGATGATAAAATGCCTCAAAATCACTGACCAAACCCATTTCCTTTGTGTTTCTGTGTGTATTTGTCTGTGTGCACATCTTTGTGTGTCTGTGTGTGTGTGTGTCTGTGTTCATATGTGTGTGTGTGTGTGTGTGTGTGCGTGTGTGTCTCTGTTCATATTTGTGTGTGTGTGTGCGCGTGTCTGTGATCGTCTATGTGTGTGTCTGTCTGTGTTATCGTTTGTGTGTGTGCGTGTCTGTGTTCATCTATGTGTGTGTCTGTGATGCGTGCGTGTGTGTCTGTGTTCGTCTGTGTGTGTGTTCGTTTGTGTGTGTTTCTTCTTTGTTTGTGTGTTCGTCTACGTGTGTCAATGTGTGTGTGTGTGTGTGTGTGTGCGCGTGTCTGTGTTCGCTTGTGTGTGTGTCTGTTTTCGTATAAATTTTTGTGTCTGCGTGTGTTTCTTCTTTATATGTGTGTACATCTATGTGTGTGTGTCTATATGTGTGCGTGTGTGTGTTCATCTGTGTGTGTGTCTATGATTGCGTTTCTGTCTGTGTTCGTCTATGTGTGTGTATGGGTGTGTGTGTTCGTCTATGTGTTTGTTTCTGTGTGTGTGTGTGTGCTTGTGTGTATATGGGTGTGTGTGTGTGTATATTTGTTTGTTTGTGTATGTGTGTGTATGTGGCAGAATGAAATGGGTCTGGCAACAGAACAGCTTTCTAAGCAGCTCTTGGAATATGAGAAACAGGTAAATTCTCACATCATTAGCAGTAATGACAGAAACGTGTGTTTGTGAATCAGTTGTGTTATTAATGACACTGATGTCGTGGCAGGACTTTGCTCTGGCGAGAGGTGATGAAGAGGTCATCAACACTCTGCAGCAATTCGCCAAAAGTGTAGAAGAGGTAAGACAACTGATGTGCGTGTGTGTTTGATCACATGATCTACAGCATCTTGACTTCCAACTCGCTCATCTGATCATTGATTGGCTAACTGATTCATACATTCTGTACTGCTGATCTGAGTGAAGAGAAGAACCCGTCTGGATTCACACATTCTGACATATTTCATTTCATCTCTCTCTGTCTTATTTGAATTCTAGTTGAACTCTCTACATGCTGAACTGGCAACTCAGATGGCCGAAAAGATGGTGTTTCCCATGGTACAGTTCAGAGAAAAGGACCTTACAGGTACAACCAAAACGTTTGTGTCATCTTTCTATCTGATTATATGAGTTTTGATGTAAAGAGATTTGATTTCTGTCATTCATGTGATTTTCTTTTTTTCTAGAGATCAGCACGCTGAAGGAGATATTCGGCATTGCCAGTGATGGTACGAAATAATATAAATTGATCAGCTGTGACGATGTATTAATACTATTCATGAATTCACATCATGTGTTTCTCCTCAGAGCATGAAGCTGCCATGGTGAAATACAGCCGTTTACCCAAAAAGAGAGAAAACGAAAAGGTACACTGTCCCCTCATTTACTGTATATACAATAACGTGTTATAGTGTCGCTGTTGGGTGTCCAAACCTACTTTTTCGACTTTTCTGGAAAAGTGATTCATTCTTTAAAAATGCAAAGCTCTTTTTAAGCTTTTCATTGATTAAATATTCACAAAACCCACAGGAAAAATACAGCATATATAAAACATAATACATACGCATAAAACTTGAAACAAAAAAATTTAAATCACAAAATGGTCGTCTGACAGCGACGACATGAAACCCACCAATCGGAGCGCAGTAATGAGAAGTGTGTGTGTACAGATGAAAGCAGAAGTGGTGCGAGAGGTGGCGTACTGTCGCAGAAAGCAGCATCAGGCAGCTATGCAGTATTATTGCTCTCTGAATGCGCTGCAGTACAGGAAGAGAGTGGCCATGCTGGAACCTATGCTGGGATACACACGTGCTCAGGTCAGACATCCCACCAATCACAACCGCTCCTCACTGTTAACTCTTCCAACATCTGATTGGCTCGTGCATCGAGTTGTTGTTTCTTTATATGCACATGTTCAATTCATTTGATATCGAAGGGCTTGTAATGATGAACTAGATCGCATCATTTTAATCTCTAGTTTTAAAGGAACACTCCACTTTTTTTGGAAATATGCTCGATATAACATGATATAAATACAGAAGAGTCAAGTTTTAAATAGGAAAAATATCAAAACTCATTTTTGAACGTGATGCTACTGGTCTAATTGGATTCAATGATCTATGCTAAGCTATGCTAAAAGTGCTATCGGCAGACCCGCAGATCGGCAGAATAAATTCCAAAACGGTAAAACTCAATAATAAACTCAATTTATTAACTCTCCGTGAGTTGGAAAATTAGCATATTTCCAAAAAAAGTGGAATGTTCCTTTAATAAGTAAATTGTTAAATTTTATTGAAATTAATTTGTTTCGTGATTCACATTTAAATGCATTATGGTTAATGTTATCTGACTTCCCGCAGATCAATTTCTTTAAGAAAGGGATGGAGCTGGTTTCTAAAAAGATGGACAGTTTTCTCAACTCAGTTTCCAACATGAATGAGAGGTAAAGATCAGCAAACGTTCTGAAAACACTTTTATAACGTTTATAAAACCTTTAATAAAAACAATATTATTGACTTTTCCCAAAAACATCCGCGTCTCTCTCTGTGGTCAGTATTGAGTCTCAGTTAGAGGTGGAGACGGAGGTCATGCGCTCGTCGCAGAGAGAGCTGCTCTCCGTGGATGATGTCACCTATATGCCGGATCGTGATCTGACCCCTGTGAATCGAGCGCTGGTTCAGAAAGCGGGGTATCTCAACATCAGGAAGTACGGGTCACTTCTGTCTCTTTGTCACAATACATGATTTCTGCGAGTAGCAGCACTAAATAAAACACAAACAATGTCTGTCTCCATCTTGCAGTAAAACAGGTCTGGTGACGACGGCGTGGGATCGGTTGTTTTTCTTCACGCAGGGGGGTAATATGATGTGTCAGCCGCGGGGGGCCATCGCAGGTGGGATGGTTCTGGATCTGGACAACAGCTCCGTCATGGCCGTGGAGTGTGAAGATCGTCACTACTGCTTTCAGATCACCTCACCCAACGGCAAAACGTGTGTTGAACCCCTGAAGCATTTGTGTGCGTTTGATGTACCGAAAAGCAGTTTTCAGATTCTCAAGCTGATTCAGTGAACACTTCTGAGCGACAAGCTGGCATGAAATGAATGTTTTGTTTGAGGCACTTCACCAGCGCACGTGTGGGACTCACTGTGCTTTGAGAGTTAACTGATCGGTGTTGATGTGGCGATAGATGAGATCAGCAGAACTTTCTGTCCGTGGACCACAAGCTTGTTCAGAGTTTCTTTTATAAACAGAAATATTCCATTTGAATATATTTGTAACACAATGTGTGGCTCATGCAAGTACGCGTTTCTTCTCCATTCATTCCTCGGATCTCTTTTTTTTTTATTTGTTATATGCAAAAAGGATTGCATGAATGTTAATGTTTTTTTCTGTTATCAAGGTCTTTGATTCTTCAAGCTGAGAGCAGAAAGGAATATGAGGAGGTATGTAACACACTTCAGTGAAATTAGTTATAAAATAAATGTCTAAAGTCTGTTTCATGTCTTTATCTTTTGTCTTCACAGTGGATCTGCACTCTCAACAACATTTCAAGACAGATTTATCTGACCGACAATCCTGAGGTATCTATCTATCTATCTATCTATCTATCTATCTATCTCTCTCTGTCTGTCTGTCTGTATGTCTGTCTTTCTCCATCCATCCATCCATCCATCCATCCATCCATCCATCCATCCATCCATCCATCCATCCATCTATCTATCTATCTATCTATCTATCTATCTATCTATCTATCTATCTATCTATCTATCTGTCCGTCAATACATATGTCTATCTATCTATCTATCTATCTATCTATCTATCTATCTATCTATCTATCTATCTATCTATCTATCTATCTCTCTCTGTCTGTCTGTCTGTCTGTCTTTCTGTCCATCAATACAAACTCTCTCTCTCTCTCTCTCTCTCTCTCTCTCTCTCTCTCTCTCTCTCTCTCTCTCTCTCTCTCTCTCTCTCTCTCTCTCTCTCTCTCTCTCTCTCTCTCTGTCTGTCTGTCTGTCTGTCTGTCTGTCTGTCTTTCTCCATCCATCTGTCTGTCTTTCTCCATCCATCTGTCTGTCTTTCTCCATCCATCTGTCTCTCTTTCTCCATCCATCTGTCTGTCTTTCTCCATCCATCTGTCTGTCTTTCTCCATCCATCTGTCTGTCTTTCTCCATCCATCTGTCTGTCTTTCTCCATCCATCTGTCTGTCTTTCTCCATCCATCTGTCTGTCTTTCTCCATCCATCTGTCTGTCTTTCTCCATCCATCTGTCTGTCTTTCTCCATCCATCTGTCTGTCTTTCTCCATCCATCTGTCTGTCTTTCTCCATCCATCTCCATCCGTCTATCCATCCATCCATCCGTCTGTCTCTTCTACATCTAGAGCACTATTTATCAGTAATCCTGATGTGAACAGATCTCAGATCAGTGATTGTGTGTGTTGTTTTTTTATAGGCTGTGGCCATCAGGTTGCATCAGACGGCTCTTCAGGCAGTGACACCCATCACCAGCTTTGAGAAGAGAGCTGAAGTTTCTCCAAACCCTAACCTGTACTAAAATGATCAATCTGAGCATAAGATCCAGATTTATATTAGATCATTCTAGTAAACTCTGACAATTCTTTTATCCCAATGCCTGTTTTGTTATTGTCCTCTGTAGAGTGAAAACAAGCGGTGTGGCCAGTGTTAATTCTCAGAAAGGCCCTGTAGTCTATGAGCCTGAAGATCTGATCGCTCCGGGAACTCCCATCCAGTTTGACATCGTGCTGCCCGTGTCTGAGTTTCTGGATCAGAATCGAGCCGGAGCAAGGTCATATCAACCTACATCTGATGTCAATGTTTTGATACTTTACTGCATATTACAGACTAACACCAAACATTTATTGGACAGTATTCTCCTTATGGTTTTATTTACATTTATTCAAAGTGCCTTACAAATGAGAGAACATCTTTTTATTACACATTTATTAGTTTATTTATTATTTATTTTTTCTTGTACTGCTGACATGAACTGTATTACCTTTTTTTGTTGGAATATGTCAGACGCACTAACCCGTTTGGTGAAACAGAAGAGGACGACAGCGGATCAGATGACACGCACGGTAAGAAAAGCACATTTGAACATGATATTTAATATTAATAAAAAAAATTTGTAGGATGTAAAGGAGATGGTTTCTGTATGTGCACCTCAGATTCGCTCCTGCAGCAGGTGTTTGCTGTGCGGTTCTTGGGTTCGATGGCCGTTCGGGAAGGTCACACGCAGGAAGTGATTTATGAAGCCATGAGACAGGTTCTCGCCGCACGGGCGATCCACAACATCTTCAAAACCACAGAGTCACACATGATGGTGAACAGTACCTGCGTCAGGTACATAAGACTAGAAACAATCGAATGGGAATGTGACTGTTTTACAAGTTTTTGCCACACTGACCATTCAGGTGATAAATGTGTTTTTTGTTTCTGTTGACAGATTGATTGATCCACAAACTCAAGTCACCAAAATCTGCGTAAGTCATTTCCTAAAAATCAACTATAAAGTGACTTTAAGGCAAGTTTGTCAATATATAAAGTGTTTATTTCGTTAAATAATATTCCTAACTTTACTCATAAGTAATAAATACCCATTTAAAGCAACATTTATTTTTATTGTACGCTGTAAATAAACCTGTTGCCTTAAATGTTGAAGAACAATCAGCTTGGCTTTATAACAGGATGTTTTATTGAAACCAAATAAAATATTGGCTATAAAATTATTGGAAAAATCTAAAATAAGCAAAAAAATGTTATAACCAAAAATATGTTTATGGCACCAAAATTATAATAATAAAAAAAAATATATATATATATATTAAGAAATAAATAAATAATAAAATGACAAAAGCATGTAACAAAATAGCTAAGAATATAACTAAAATGAACACAAAATATTAAATCTAAAACAAAACTATAATTCTTTTAACTTACTATTTTGACTTTTGGCTAAAGGTGTTGGTATAGCTTATAAAAACATCATTTATTTGTTGAGTTGAAATAATGTAATAAACGAATACAAGTATTTTTTTACAACATACTTCGTTTTACATTTAGCTTTATTTAACTGACACGTTTATAAAACTTGGACTGCACTTCTGTCCTTACATTTTGAGAAACTTGTTCGTGTAGACTTCACTATTCGGTGACTCTGGATTGAGTTATTTCTCAGCACTGAATCTTTATCTCTGTTCTCTGTCTGTCCGTCAGTTCCAGCTGAAGGACGTGTCTCAGTTCGCAGCCCATCAGGAGAACAGCAGGCTGATGGGTTTCGTGCTGGAGGGGAGGGATTGGAGTAACGGAGGAGACGGAGAACCTTCCTTCAGCGTGTTTGTGTTCGAGAGCAACACTGAAGGAGAGAAGGTGCGTCTGCAAACCCTGATGCTGATATCTCACCTTCATTATCAGAATAACCCATGGAGTTTGTGCTTTCTTTTACAGATCTGCTACACTATTAACTTGGGGAAAGAGATCTCAGAGGCCCGGAAGGTAAGAGTGCTTCAGTCATGCGATGTGATTTTATTCCTTTGAATTTGATCGGAAGGCTATAATAGTTTTAATGTAATTCACAATGCATGTACTTAGACAGAAATAGATTTGGTATTAGTGATGTCGACAATACGAAGTTAGTTTCGAAATTATTTTGAGGAAGTTGATTCATTTAGGTTTCATGTCTCCTCTTTTGAGCATCAAACTGTGTTTGTGTATCAGGACCCTGAAGCGCTGGCCCAGCTGATGAAGTCGATGCCACTGACAAACGATGGAAAGTTTTTGCTGCTGGAAAATGAGACGGGAGATGCAGCAGATGGAGTCACACCAGATGACCTTGAGTCAGAGGCCTGACCTCAAACACACGCACGCACGCACGCACACACACACGCGCATCTGCTGCGGTCCTATGATCTCTAAACACACTGCACTCATTATACAACACGCATTCAGTTCAGATACATCGAAACTGCTGTGAGTAAATCATATGCGGGTTTACATCAGATTCTTAGTTCAGCCACAAAATTGTGACATTTTCTTATGTTAGAAAGCAAGACTTTTATACAGTCTCATCGAAGATGTCTTCAGAAAACAAAATATATGACGCACAAGTTGTATGGGCTACTTAAAATGCTTCCCTGGTTTATTTTTTTATGTCTGCGGAAGAAAGTTGTGTTTAGTTGTGTGAAGTGGTTCTTTAAGGCAGCGATCTGTAACTTTTTCCTCTCTATTGCCTTCTCTGTTTGAAACATACAATTGCAGATTGAAGCCGTGGTCAGGCTTGACTTTGAGCTTGCAAAGATCGTTCGGACGGTGGTACAAAAATGTCCGGGCGCAATTCCCCATTTTTTGACGTTTTGATCTTCTATTGGTCTCACGCACTCATGCGACGAGTGAATTCACAGGTCAGAGTTCTCCAAACTTGAACTTTGCGACGCAGTGAAATGCAAATATTGTCAGTCGCATGGAGGGAAAAGTCAAGTGTGACCGCGGCTTGACATAGGTCAGATTTCCCACACACTTGCAACAGAAAGTAGGTATGATCAAATATTAGTGCAACTTGGTGTCGTGGATTTGGGAGACTAAACACTTTTTAAACACTAACTACACTTGTTTAGTATTAACCACAAAATTACAGATAGCAGCTTTTGTTGAACCATAATATTTAGGTGAGCTTGTTTCACAATGCAAACTTTTGGTCATAGGAAACACAAAATGTACATTCCATTCACATCCACTTCATCATTCCACTGTCATCACAGCTTTCAGAGAACACGTGAAACTGCTCTGAATCCCACTTTACAAACTCATCATCCCTGTGAAGTATTCGAGATCACTGCATCGTAACTCACTGGATGGTGAAAAGGTGGCAAGATGAATCTTTTAATTTTTTAAAGGCGACTTGGAATGCGAGCTGAAGTTTTACGCTTTATGAATGAAGTTTTATTAATGTAAGGTACTCCTAGATACGAATGCTTACGTTAAAAAAAGCAAATAGCATGTTATAAACAGGGTCTGTGTATTGATGCAATTTAATATCGTGGCATTAGGAGTTTCAATTGGTGTTTGTATGACACAAAGATATGCACTTTCTACTGTTATCGACGCATGTTCTTGTAAACTGGAATTCAGTCCATTATTTTGATTTGATAAATAATTCCACTTAGGTTGTTTTGGATTCCTGTATTTTTAAACACTACATTGAAATCAGACCTCTTTTCTTAGTAAGTTAACACATTTAAAGCCTAAATACAGTGGAGAGAATTTCAACATAGGATCTATAGATTGGTATATAACAACAACTGTGCTAGTTGTGTATTTTCTATTTTGTGGACAGCGTAATCATTTTCATTCACTGTGTAATATTGTGTCTTACAGTAGCTTTTCAGACCACTACATTTACGTTACAGTTCATTTATAACATTTGTTTTTTGCTCTGAAGGGCTTTTTCTCCATGTTTTTTCTGAGTTCACCTGTGTGTTTCCTGTAACAGTAGCGAAGGATACAGTTCAATCACGTTTCTTGGTTTACAGTGAGCTGAGCTGTTGTTTACATACTAAGCTGAAGGCGAGAGCTTTAAAAAGCAAACGTGATCTCAACATGTAACTCGAAATATATCTCTGTCCGTTTAACCTGTGATGAGCTTAAGCATGTCATGCTGGAAAATAAAAACTATTACCGTACGAGCAGCGGTTATTTTTCTGCTGATGTAACATGCACCTGTCTGTCTTTTCAGTATGTTAAACTTTAATAAAGCTTTGTGCCCATTTCTAATTCCCTTTCAGAGTCGTGACAAATCTCACATCAGGCTGAATTTAATTCAATATTTTATTTCACACGTACACAGTTGAGTCAGTCAGCCTCTGTGGATAAAAGCATCAATACTTGCACACGTCACAGAACTTTTCAGTCGATACTGAGAAAAATGAATTCTGCCTATTGACTTTTCAAGTAAAAATGTCTACAGGCGCTGGTACAGGATCACAGCAGCAAGCTTTTCTGTCCGAAATGTGACAACGTAACACGCAAAGGAGAATCAAGAGTCTTTGTAATAGTTATTTAGGTTGATCCGCAACAGAAAGTCCTCCAAATGTGGTTGATAGCCTTTGTCCACCAGTTTGCTTACCACTGTAGATGACAAATACACATTTAAATCAGATTCATTAGAAAACATGATTTTATAAGTTTATTATGATGAAACCTTTGGAGGTCATTTTACCATCAAGGTAAACTGTAAAACATTGCATTATTAGCTCCTATGAAAAACTATCATGGTCTAAAAAATGACGAATGCTTAAAGAAGTTAAATAGGCAACAGAAGTGGTCACGTGTGACTGTCTTTAATCTTATCGGCTTCTTTCCAAAGCTAGAGACTCTGATCTTTCCCCCACACGGATGAGCGCAGTATTAACCTGTCTGATAAAACACCGGTCCTCACCTTTGAACAGGAAGCTGGAGTAATACTTGAAGGTGTTGTAAGACTGCTGCATGGCAATGAAACCGGGATGCACCGGCTCCCCCTGCTGGAGCTCCCAGGGCTGTGCGATGAGCTGACCGCGAAACTTCAGGATGAGACTGAAGATGCTGTGAATGATGTTCATCACCGGAGCGGCTTTCTCTGTCAACAAACCCCTGAGAGGAGAGGAATGAAAAGATCAGCGACATGTTTCATCCGAAAACTAAGACAATTCTTAACCTTTTTGGTTAAAATAAACAAAAAAATATGATTGAGCAAGTACATTAAAATCAGTGTTCAGTATTATTGACCCGACTCACAACAGTAAGTTAATAATTATGATTTATAAGTTGAGCTGTAACGTGTGTACTTTTAAAAGACTTAAATGTAATTTGTGAACAGCAATTTTGGTACAAAAAGTACTATATAGTCATAAATCAATGCCACTAAAAAAATCTTGAAATTTAGACTAAAAAGCTGGTCAACATAGAAAAAAACATTTAATGTTTTGTCACTTTACGGAACAATTTCCTTTTAGTGATGTATGCATGAATGAATAAAAAAAATAAGACAATAAAACGATGTGTCATGTATATGACACAAGTGTGATTAATGTGTATACATTATAGTTTACTAAACCTATTAAAACTTTTGATAATTGAAATCAGATAAACTACTGGCCTAAATATTTATAGTAAATAAAAAAACTTATGTTGCAATGTTAAAAATTCATAAATAGTTGACAAAAGCACATAACTAAATTGCAAACTAAAATGAACACTAAAAATAGAAAATGTTACTATTATATATTAATATTATTATGTGTTCTAATATGGTTATTGATCATTTATAATATTGTGAATAAAGTTACAATAAAAACTTAAACAACACTGAAACAGATTGTACACTTCATGTGTATTTGTATTCCTCTCACCTGAAGATGGCTCTGTTGAGGTATTCTGCATGCGTGCGGTGAATGGCGTCCAGATCGCTGGCGCCGCTCAGTTTGTGTGTGAACTCGCTCCAGGACACCTGAAGGATCTGATTAGCGATGTAACCCTGAATGACCTTCACAAAGTGCTGCATCTCATGTCTGTAGAGCTGAAGCTGATGGAACTGAACGGATCGACCGGCACCCTTCACCAGAGCTGACAGAGAGAGAGAAAGACAGATATCGTTCCAAACATCTCAACACTCACAGACTGCCTTATCAGAGGGGAACACAGCCAAATCCAACTGTGGAAAAGTCTCACTTTTAACTTTTGAAAACGCAACAACCTTGAAAATGAGATGCCCAAAGTCAAATCATTCTCCTTTCAAAAGCAGATACTTGTAAATGTGTAAATAAGATTAGCGATGTACAGATTCACCGTTATATGTGACGATTCAAGTCGGTAAAAAAAATGTGATGAAAACACATCGTGAGATCATAATCGTGAATCGCATCTCGAGCTGAGTGAATGGTTACATCCCTAGAGAAGAGATTCATGCAGAACATGTCTATTCGTCAAGAAAGGAAATACAAACCTGTTCTCTTCAGGTGAAACCAGACGTCCCTGAGGGACCAGACCATGTGTTTGAGTTGCAGTAAGAATGAAAACAGTCTGTTATATTTATTCAGACAGCTCTCTGTTATGACGATATTCACCGGCCAGTCCACCTGCAGACAGAAACGCAGATATGATGAACATCTGTCCCACTCGTCAGAAAGTTACAACAGGAGATGCTGAACTTCACCTTGTAACGCAGCTCAAGACAGTTCAACGAGTCGGGAGCGTGAGGGTGAAAGATCTCCGGCAGATATCTTAGAGCAAACGTAAAGTGAGCGGCCAGCTTGCTGTCGCCGTGGACGCTGTACTGTAACGCTTTATTCAGAATAGAGTTCAACACCAGCGGGGTCAACAGCTCACCTGGCGTCTGACCGCTGCCCAACTGAAAACACGCACATGATCACATTCACTGCACTATTTTTCATAAACAAGTTCTGGTGAGGAATTTAATTTGGCTTATAAAATACGTCAAGGACACAATGCAAGCGTTGTGTTCAGACCTTCTCGAAGAGTTGATCGCTAAGAGAGAGCGCAAACTCTCCATCCTCCATTAACAGGAAATGTCTCAGAGTCTCGAAATGCTTCTCCACACCCAACTCCACGAAAAAATAATCCACAACAGCCTTGTTTACCATCGACACGCTGCGAGAAAAGAGACAGAGTGTTCAGGAAATCTGGTCTTGACAGTGCAAAACTCATCACGGTTGTCTGAATGTTGCTACAACGTTTCTCAGGTATGTGATCAGCCAAGGACAAAAAAAGAAGGAAGACCCTCGTCCAACAACGATACCCCCCAAAAATAGTCTTTAATGTTACTAATTAAATGTTACATGATTAAAAACAGGAAATTTATATTTTTCAACAGCAGCACAAAAACAAACTATTATAACTTCCCAATTCCATCTGCCAATTTTGGAAATATCAGTTCTATTTTATAAAATAGGTTGATGCTTTGTGCAAATATCTTATGGTAATGTCCAATAAGATGGCATTTACAAATTAGTTTAAACTAGGCCAACTTTACATTTTATTGTAATCAGCAATACTTCCTTAAACAATAATTGAACACAAAAAGTGAAGAATATTGTGGCCTCAAGAGACTTCCATACACAGCCACTAGATGGCGCATCTACGTCATTCATAGACGATATTTTTATTCTAATTAATCCGCAGGTTTTGCAAACGCTGCATGCTGCGGTTATAGTTCATATAAATGTATGCTTTCAGTAGAGATTTCACCGGGTTTATATTATAGTGACTAGATCGTCCATTTGTATAGTTCCCATTTGTATCCAATTAAATCATATCATATAGACGTCTCAACTTCCAGACTCACGATTTTCTGTATCAATTATGGAAAAATCATATCCCTGGTATCTACAACGTTTTGGTTGATTTTTCACCCTAATGTGGTTACTAGGATGTCATGATGTCATTTCTGGGTGAAGTGAGTTACAATATTTGCTCAGCGATACAATTGGGACCCAACTATAGTCTCTTACTGTGTTATCAGTGGCGTGGTGACCGAGTGTTTCATGAGAACGGGAAGCGGCATCATCTCGCTGAGCTGAACGGCAGTGGCCTCGGAGGCCCTCTGAAGCGAGAGGTCGACTGGCAGTCCGTTCGGACCCCGTGTCACCTGCTGCAGGAGCTCAGACTCTGGATCTGCACCTATATCAGAAACGAGAAGGCAAACATCTTTTTTTTGTTGACACAAAGTAGTACAGATCTGGAGGTTTATACAAGTGAGAGCAAGAGATCGTGGAACTTACTCATCAGGCCGTACGAGTCCTGGTACTGCTCCACCTGGTACTGTGAGGCCAGGCCGAGGAGGTATCGATCCTCTGGGCTTTCTTTAGGGGACAGACCGAGTCCGAGAGCCCAGGCAGTGAGACCCTCGTCGAGGGAGAATGACATACTAGGGGGCGCTGTGTTATGGGCCAACAAATAAAAACAACACGGCAATGACGACAGTGCATTTACATTGTTTGTGTATGGAGAAGATAACATCTTGGTATTTCTTTCTTGGCAGGAGAGAAACTACAGGTAACGGGCTAAATAAGCTTGTCCCGTAAGATAAAATGTCCAATATAATGCTAATAAAGAAAGATTCATTGGTTAATTTCCCAGAGCAGTGTTATCACAGGGGTTCTCTCAAGTTGCAATATTGCATTGTTGTTTGGGCGGCGTGATACAGCAACATTGGCTCGATCAATATTGTGAGGTTGGCACAGGACTATCTGTTTGGCTAAACAATAGCTGTTATTTCTTTAGCAATTCCTGAAGACTACAGAAATTACCCAGTGATGCTTTTAAATTTCAATTGACAATTACTTCTTAAAGCATCCCAAACTTTTGCACGATTCTTTTTAAGTAGTTATTTACACCTGTAGCACCTGCCCTTAAACAGACACAGATACATCAGCCACGCGTTCTTACCCTCAGTGTCCATCCAGGCTTGTTTCTCCGTCTCATCTAAAGGCTGGTCTGATCTGTTCGATGCCTTTTCACCGTACAAACTCCCTGGCACCACGCCGCCCACCCTGCATCCCATTCCCAACGTCGAGTCTGAGGAATGTCCATGAATGCTTCTGGGAAAAGAGTTGGCTTGAGTGATGTCGACCCCACCGACGACGCAACCAACACCCAGCGTTGACTGCGAGGAATGTCCGTACTCGCTGCCAGGCAGTGCAGAGGGCTGGAGGTGGACGCCCGTCACGACACACCCGCTTGTTAGCGTTGAATCTGAAGAGTGACCGTAAGCGCTGCCGGGAAGAGGGGTGGGTGAAGGTGCGTTTTCAGGAATTGTGCAACCCGCTTTAAGGGTGCTATCGGAGGAGTGACCGTATTTGCTCCAACGTGGGCGAGAGGTAGCGACATCAAACACAAACTCACCCACCTTTATATGGGCGTCAGAGGCGTGGCCATGGATGTTAGGGGTGGGGACATGTGTTGTTTCTTCAGACATGTGTTCACCTACTCTTATATGGGCGTCAGAGGCGTGGCCATGGATGTTATGGGTGGGGACATGAGAAGTTACTTCTGACATGTGTTCACCTACTCTTATATGGGCATCAGAGGCGTGGCCATGGATGTTAGGGGTGGGGACATGTGTTGTTTCTTCAGACATGTGTTCACCTACTCTTATATGGGCATCAGAGGCGTGGCCATGGATGTTAGGGGTGGGGACATGTGTTGTTTCTTCAGACATGTGTTCACCTACTCTTATATGGGCGTCAGAGGCGTGGCCATGGATGTTAGGGGTGGGGACATGTGTTGTTTCTTCAGACATGTGTTCACCTACTCTTATATGGGCGTCAGAGGCGTGGCCATGGATGTTATGGGTGGGTACATGAGTTGTTTCTTCAGACATGTGTTCACCTACTCTTATATGGGCATCAGAGGCGTGGCCATGGATGTTTGGGGTGGGGACATGAGTTGTTACTTCAGATATGTTTTCACCTACTTTAATATGGGCATCAGAGGCGTGGCCATGGATGTTATGGGTGGGGACAGGAGTATCTAGCTCAGAGATGTGTGCACATATTCTTAAATGAGTGTCAGAGCCATGGCCATGGATGTTAGGGGTGGGGACATGAGAAGTTACTTCTGACATGTTTTCACCTACTTTAATATGGGCATCAGAGGCGTGTTCATGGATGTTAGGGGTGGGGACATGAGTTGTTTCTTCAGACATGTGTTCACCTACTCTTATATGGGCGTTAGAGGCGTGGCCATGGATGTTAGGGGTGGGGACAGGAGTACCTAGCTTAGAGATGTGTTCACCTATTCTTAAATGGGCGTCAGAGGCGTGGCCATGGATGTTAGGGGTGGGGACATGAGTTGTTACTTCTGATATGTTTTCACCTACTCTTATATGGGCATCAGAGGTGTGGCCATGGATGTTAGGGGTGGGGACATGAGTTGTTTCTTCAGACATGTTTTCACCTACTTTAATATGTGCGTCAGAGGCGTGGCCATGGATGTTAGGGGTGGGGACATGAGTTGATACTTCTGACATGTGTTCACCTACTCTTATATGGGCGTCCGAGGCGTGGCCATGGATGTTATGGGTGGGGACATGAGTTGATACTTCTGACATGTTTTCACCTACTCTTATATGGGCGTCAGAGGCGTGGCCATGGATGTTAGGGGTGGGGACATGAGTTGTTTCTTCAGACATGTGTTCACCTACTCTTATATGGGCATCAGAGGTGTGGCCATGGATGTTACGGGTGGGGACATGAGTTGTTTCTTCAGACATGTGTTCACCTACTCTTATATGGGCGTCAGAGGCGTGGCCATGGATGTTAGGGGTGGGGACATGAGTTGTTTCTTCAGACATGTGTTCACCTACTCTTATATGGGCGTCAGAGGCGTGGCCATGGATGTTATGGGTGGGGACATGAGAAGTTACTTCTGACATGTGTTCACCTACTCTTATATGGGCATCAGAGGTGTGGCCATGGATGTGAGGGGTGGGGACATGAGTTGTTTCTTCTGACATGTGTTCACCTACTTTAATATGGGCGTCAGAGGCGTGGCCATGGATGTTAGGGGTGGGCATGGTGGGGTATACCTCAGAAACGTGTTCTCCCACCCTTATATGGGCATCGGAGGGGTGTCTATGAACATCAAGGGAGGGTTGAGATGAGATCATCGTTGGATCAGTGCTGTTATTTTTCATATGTGCATCAAATTCTAAGTCATGGAAGCTGATGAGAGGAGGCACAGATTGCTTTTCTTCTGGCTGAGAGGAGTGAGAGGGCTGGCTGACACTCTCACAGGACTTGGCTTCCTCTGTTGGCTCCTGGGCTGCTTGCTTTGGCTCTGAACCTGTGCTGGCTGCTACAGGCTCTGTTCTCGCCTCATATCCAGTTGGCCGTTCCTCTGTGTTCTGGCGATTGCTCTTTGCATCACAAGCTCTCTCTTCAATGGCCCGGGCGTTTGAGTCCAATCGTATTGTACCCTTGTCCTGCCCTGAGGCGGGGTGGTCGCTCAGCTGTACAGAGCTCTGTGAAGGGTGTCCATGAATGCTAGCCTTCGGCTGACCCACCGGCACCTCTGGAGTGAAATTACCCAACGGGAAGCTGGACTTGGATGCTTGTCCGTGAGGATTAGGAGTTGGGAAGCACTCCTGTACATCCGAAACGTTTTCTCCAACACTTATGTGAGAGTCTGAAGGATGTGGGGGGACGTGGTCTGAGTTTTGTGACAAGTGACAACCGATGTCCCGGAGAGCCTGGGTCATAGCACCACTATCAGGAGCGGGTGGTAGTTTAGGGAGGAAATCGGATATGTCAATCTCCTCTGATTTTAAAGCATCAACTCCACCAAACGCAGGAGGAAAAGGATGAGCACAGGATTCTGGGATAGCAGCGTCTTTTGTGGTCGGTGTTTGATTCATCTGCTCAAGGAGCTGCGATGAAAGCAGAATCAATAAGCAGTACATTTTAAGGTTTTAAAGGCAGAAACAAGTGATTGTTTTTAAGTACAGAGAATCAGAAAATACACGAATGCAAGCACATCTGAATGGAAAGAGAAGCACACAGACCTGATGGTGTTGTTGTTTGTGGTTGGTATCTGGAAGCGGCCTCTCCTGACCTAAAGGAAACTTCTCCATCAGAGCCTGTCCAGAAATCATTGAGAATGCTTCAAAGAAAGCTTTATCGCCCACCCAAAACTATTAAATTAATGACAGATTAAATATATATATACATAGTTACCTGCAGACTGTATTATAACTACTCTAAAGTTTCAGCTCTGGAGGTGGTGGTCCATAAACTAGAAAACCGCTGTGCTCCATCATTATTGTTCACTTTTAGTAACCTACCATTTGGTAGAAGCTTTTATCCAAAGCAAAAAGACTTCAGAACACTTAATACAGCCCCCCATTGGCACAACCTGGGGTTAAGTGCTTCGCTCAAGGGTGTAATTTTGAGGAGTCATGGGTCACTAATTCAAAGACTTGAACTGACTACCCTACAGCTCTGAGCTTTCGCAAATCCTTTCCCTTCCACCAGGAGGATTGCCGTTAGAGGTCCAAGAATATTGCCATTTCAAATAAATATTCAATGAATTTTTTTAATAATTTGAAACACTCCAATACAAAGTGTAGTCGGTAAAGGATCATCATTTATCACTGCTCACTAAATAAAGAATCATAATTTATCTAGGACTTCATGATTTATTGCAAGAGGTTTGCAATAATATTGTGTACCGCAATAGTAAACCATGTCTGTTCCCTTTTAGAAGTTGTAGTGAGGCTTTCTTTTTCAAGTAAGAATATACTGTACATTAAAACTTGTTGGTTTTGTCAATTTTTAAATCTATATAAATTAGGACTGCGTTCAATTTTTTTCAGATTAACATGTTAAAATATTTAACGCAATTAACTCAGGATCCGTTTATTTGATTGTACTTTTTCTAGCGTTACATTATATAACCTAATCACGCACTAATTTATGTAAAGGGCTTTAAACCATTTAACCATGGTTTGAAACAGTTGCTTTAACGCGTTCAGTATAGCATGATGTGACAGCGGTCCCGTCTGGTGTGTACAGTCACGCGCTAAAGGCTGCGTCAGTGAATCTCTGTCAGACAGCGCACCAATATTAAGCGCTCTTTCGTGCTTGAATGAACAAAACCACACAAGATTATGTCTATTATGTCATGTTTTGTTAAGCATTTTGTAAGCACAGATGTCTACGTGATAAATAAAATCCTAAATGAATGCAAAGAGTTGTGAAAATGGGAAAGGGCGTCAGATCTGCGTAGAGCAGCAGCTCTTAAAGGCGCCGCATTCATAAACCTGCTGCTGTGAGTCCTGTCACTAATGTTAATCAAAGAACAGAAGAAAAGTTCAATGTGTTTTGGAGGTTTTTTCTGTGTTTAATTTAGAATTTAGCATTAAAGACTGTAAGTGTTTGACTACTTAATTCAATTTCCTGTATATTTCCTTAGTTATGAGAGCTCTCAGTTATATTGTAATTCAATGTCAAATGGCTATAAATATTGTTAATTATTGAAAAAATGTAAAAGTATATTTAAAACATTATATTAATGTTTTGTGCAATTAATCGTGATTAATCACAGAGAAAATGTGTGATTAATCTGATTATTTTTTTAATCGATTGACATTTAAAAGATTTCAAACACAAGATGGCACCGGTGAGCTTTTGGGACGCCAGAGTCGGAAGACAAATTTCCGATCCGAACACTGTATGGAAACAGGAGGATTTTTGGCCAGCAATTCTTGGGTGTTTTTTGTAGATAATAAACTCGAAAGAATTACATCAGCGCTATAACAGATCCTCTTTACATTTACAAGCCAAAACAACTCGATAGTGTTCTACGACCGGAAATTAGTTTGTCGAACCTGCCGTCCCAAAAGCTCATCCCGGCGCCATCTTGTGCACCTAGTCCATTCAAAACATATTTTTTGTAAGTCACATATTACATGTTTCATCAATATCGCGCAGCCATATTATCGTAAAATCCACAGTGAAATGTGTCCACGGGTGTGATGTCAGACCTGAAAATTCAGCTGGTCCTGCTCTAGAAAGTTCACCCGGAGCTCATCGAGCTTAATCCTCTGAACCTTCCACATGGCTCTGAGCTCACGCCGAGCGGCGGCTTCAGATAACTGACTGTACTGAGCGATCAGATCCATCCTGAGGACAAACACATACACAAACTCAGAGACCAACGCTGCCTTCAAGTCATATTGAAAACACAAAGTCTTGCTTGTTTCCTTATTCGATAGGTGTTTAGTAATTCCTTTCATCTCATTTTTAATCCTAAAACTTTATTTCCATCACATTTGAAATCTCAGATGTTACTGTTTGACTGTGTGTGGACCCTGCAGGCCTCACCGTGCCCGGCGCTCCAGCTGCTCCTCGACTGCCTGCAGTCTCTGTTGTCGATCTCGGAGCTCTCGAGCGTAGCTAAAATCGTCTTCCAGTTCCCTCTGCTTTGCAGTACTGCGCCACTGAAAGCGCATCGGCACAGTTAAAAACGGCTCCTGTTGGCTTCTACTGCCACTGAGGTGTTTATCATGTTTATTACCTCCTGGCTCAACTCCAGCTGCTGTTTCATCTCCTCGAATCGCTCCCTCTTCTTAGCCTCCTCCGCCAGACGCTGCGACACCTGGTGGCCTGCAGGGGGCGAGAAAGAAAACAGCGGGCGTCAGCTGTGGACTCCAAACGCCGCTTGATGTCCAATCATCTGCCTCGGTTGGAGGAACTCCTCTCAGTCTGTCTGTATTGATAATTAATGCTTGACCTCCACAAGGAGAACAGCTGTGTGCTCTTCTGGACCAATCACAAGAGAGTCTGAACTGACGGAGACGCTTGAGCATTGATGGAAAAAGGTCAACTTGAAGCATCGTCCATAACCCATTTTACTTTAATGATCCCAGGCACAAAGGGCACTTTAGAAAAATGATTCAAGGTTTTGAGATTGTAGGTTCGTGGACTTTTACATTTATTAACGTCTTGCTTGAGTTTAAGCAAATAACCTTACGTGCACACCTAAATTCCCCTTATCGAGTTAGACAGGAAATAAAAAAAAACTCTTTTTACAAGTTGGTCGTATAGCGTCACCCCAAGCAATTATTGGCCGACGTTAACCAGACGACACTTCACGTTGACAGTTTGGCAACCCAAGTCTAATAAAAGCCAGACAGAAAACAGCAAACAGTTTCAGATGTGTAGACGGGGACTGAAGAGAAGTATTCTGACCTCTAATCCTCTCCAGGGTCTTGGCTGCCGTCTGCATGACCTGGTTAATAAGCTCCTGTCGTGCCTGCTCAGTGCGTATCGCCTAAGAAAATAAGTGTTATGGGAAGAGATAGCGGGAGACAGAAACCGAGAGAGAGAGAAAATGAAAGAAGACAGATTAGAAGAAAACAACAAAGCTGATTTTAGCCCAGGTCAGAGCGTCCTCATGAAACTGGGTTAATAGATTGGGCTTTTAAAATCTTTTCTGTTACCATGCCGACAGTGCCGGCTCGACAGTTACTGGGTAGGGTATCTGAATCCAGCCGACACACTTACAGAGAAGAGTTGAAACGTAATATATTTTTTTGTTATAGTAACAGATATATTAGCATATCTGCATAGCACCTGTAATCTCATCACAGATGCAGTACCTTCTCCTCCCTGCTGATGGCGCTGTGCTTGGCGATGGTCTCCATTCTACCGCGATACACGGCGCAGTCTCTCTCGATCTTTATCACTTCTTCCAGTGAGAACGTCACAGCAATCCTGGGCACCGGTACATCCGACCAGAAGATGTAGTGCTGTATAACATAAACAACAAATCATTTTAGTTTTGGATTGTAACATTTTTAACTAAATCAGCAATCTGTGCTTGATTGACATTTGTTTAAAACATTAATTGTGGTTTAAAGTATATGCTGTACAAATAATGTACTTAAATAATTCATTCGGAAATGCATTTGACTAAACATGACTCTATCACAGTTTTTTTTGACCTGAGGGAGGGGTTCAGACAGACCAATCACAGCACTTGCAGTCCACATAGGGTCCGCGTTGTGTTGATGCATTGTAAAATTTGAGAGGTACACGTCAGGCTACGCCGTAGGGTCCGCGGCTCTGTGTAGGCTACGGCATAGTTCCGACGCAGAACCATAAATTGGGCTTAACTTTTAAAGACCCCCTGTGTTGAAAATCTGTTTGTGTGGTTTTTATATGCTTTAAGACAAACCGTGTGCACATGCTGAGTATTTTCTCCATAAAACTGTAGTTCTCCAAAAACTGCTCCGGTTAATGATGTCATTTGACTCATTTAATCCCTTTTGATCAGCAGTTTGAGGCATACTGTAAATATTCTAAGATGGCGCACAGATTTGGGCTAAAATGATCGCTGCACTGCTGTGTCGGCTCTCAGTTTCACTTTCAGTTTTAACGGCGTCTGGAACTGCCGAGCATGATCGAGTGGATGTGGGTCTAATTTGCATATTCATGTACCTGTGTATACTTAATGAAGCTGAGGTGTAGAGCTCATTCAAGCTATTTTAAGGCAGGAAAAAGACTTTCACAGGAAAAATACATTTAAATATGTAATTTTGATGGTCGACGATTAGTCTAAAAGGAATAAAATTATCCACCACAGGGAGACTCCAACAACAATAAAAAAGTATGCTTGAATTCTACGTCCCGGGTACCTGTGGGCAGCAGATCTTTAGCAGGTTGATGGTTTTTCCACAGACATAAACGTCGTTGGCGATGTGTTTGAGAAAGACAGGCACGCAGTCCTCCGCGTCTTGTGTGATGAGAGTGTAGCCCTGCGTCCAAAAATTCTTGTCTATAACAACAAAGAGGAAATAATGTATTTAAAACTGATATTTGGTGTTTCGTCAAGTAAAGAGAAGTGTATTCGGTTCAAGAATGACTACATTTGACTAGGCATGGGCCGCTATGAGATTTTGACGTATGATAACCTTCAGCAAAAGTGTTTCAGGTTATTGGAATTACAACAGTAAAATGAGATTTTCAAATGTCTGCGTAGACAAACGACAACTTTTCAACTGGACAAAAATACATTTATATTTAACCAACATTCATAGAACATTTATGTCAGGTAAAAATAAAGCCTTAAAATGATAATACTCTTTAAAAAAAAAGTAGTTTTGTCACAGCCCATATATTAGGCCTAAACATCAAACATTGCATGACTTAATTATTTATTTTTGTGTTAACACAGCTCATACCTTAGAAACGTTATCACAGAAAATGTAGTAGTTTTGAAACCTTGACTTCAAACCTCGCTATACCTTGAAACCGGTATTCGGCCTACATTTGACACATTGAAAGCAACATACAATCCACCCATCCATTACGAGACTCCTGCTGGACATGCTCACCTCTGTAGGTCAGATAATCTTCATTGACCTCAATCATAAACTCTTTATAAACGTCACGGAAGATGCCTCCGTACACCCAGTCTGAAACAAACCTACACATGAAATATAAACGTTAGCACATCTTAATTCACTAGAAAGAAAACTGGTTTCAAAGATCTAGAAGCTTACGCAACACCCCTGCAAGTTATACACAATATTCACAGCAGAAAATAATATAGGGGGGAGGATTTGCCAAGATTATGAAAAATGAGCTATGATTATTCAAAAGTCTTAATACATTTTCATAAAATAAAAAGTTTTTGTTTTATATAATAACATGCAGTGATGAATTAAACAACACCAGAGGTGTTATATAATCAAATTAATCTGAATAGCACTTCACCGAACGCAGACAATGAATTGGAAATGTGGGTTAAATGGTGAAAGCGTCTCACCGGGTGTACGGCTCACAGCTGCTCTTCAGGAGAGAAAGCAGCACCGGATGATTCTCATTACTGCAGTTACTCTGAGCTTCATTATACAGACACGAGAGCAGCTTCACACCCTGAACACACACACACATACTCAAACCCACCAGTCTACAACACGTCTTAACTGAAAACAATACCTTAAAAGCGGATGTCTCAGGTTTTCTCAAGTGTGTGATATTTCAAGCGTGTTAAGAAACGTATCTTACTGCGGGGAAAGTTGCTCGTCCCACACCAGCGACTCCATCCACACAACACAGTTCTGACAGATACCTGATCAACAATAGGCACTCATTTGAACATCTGCTGAAACATCTACATCCTTCAAGTGAAAAATTTGACACTTAGGCACTGAGCTTATATATACCTGAGCTGACGACCCAGTTTGCGGAAGTGACACCCAATGGTCAGGAGACTCAGAGAGGATGGAGTGCTCAACACGCACGCTCTGTAGTAATGCAGATAACGCCGCATCCCACCAGTAAACGCCTGCGACACACACATGGCTGTGTAACTTCTCTGTATGATGTGAAATATTGATCCTATATCAGTTGTATGGACATAAAGGCAAGTGTTACCTGGAAGACGAGTCCTTTTTTACTCCCACCGCTCATCGAGAAGCGACTCAAGCGCAGGTAATGCGTGCCGTACTGCGCTAGCTCACTCAGGAGACGAGACACACTCTCAGGAGACGTCCCGGACACGCATATATCAGGACGAACGTCAAACTGCACGCTTCCCTGGAGTGTAAATAAAGAGAAGTTCCGGTGTGAAATCCCTAGTACTTAATAAATATGTCTTGTACTGATGGAACAGTTCACCCATCATCAATTCTGACATTGTTTACTCACCCTCGAGTATGTATAAATGTCTTTGTTCTGATGAACACAGAGAAAGATATTTGGAAGAATGCTTGTGACCAAACAGTTCTTGTCCACCATTGACTACTATAAGAGAAAAAATTGCTTTGTAAATTTCTCAAAAGAAGATATTTGGAAGAATGTAGGACAGCAAATAGGATGACTATCACTATCATTTTTCTACTATGGTAGTCAATGGAGTCCCAGAACTGTTACAAGCATTCTTCTAAATATCTTTCTCTGTGTTCAACCAAACAAAGAAATTTGAACAGATTTGAAACAATTAAAAAATAGGTTTTTTTTGGTGAACTGTCCCTTTAAGAGTCCGTATATGATCTTACAATTTATACAGAATAAAATTATGTTTTCTACATCTTAAAACTTAAACTTAATAAGTTTCTCGACCTCTGAAATAACGGAAACTGTACAAATAAAAATTACATTAACCAATAATAACAAAGCTTAACATTCACCATTCAATCCAATCCTCATCAATAATTCAAGTCCAGTGCTATAATATATTTTCCTCCGAATAACAGAATCCGATAGAAGTTTATTGTCGAGGGCACTTGCACTCAAAAGATTATTTCTTGGTAGTTGAAGCATTTATTTTATTCAGCTACCTCATTGAGGGGGAACGTTGCGGAGGCAACACCGATCAACACATTGAGCACATCTTTGACCAGCTGACTCTGACAGTCCAATGGCAGCGGTAGGAGGGGTGACGGGGTCTGTGTGGACAGAACGTTTCTCATTTCTCCTTCCCAAAGCCTGTACAGTTGATCAAAGGCCTCTCTGCCGGCCTCCGTCAGGTACGGAGAATCTGTCTGACCTGGCGGACTGACGGAGAGAGAGAGAGAATACAGAAATAGTCCCCATGTTCAAAAGTAAGGAATGTTAAAGTGAACCGATGCGTCTTTCTCACCAGCCGATGTTCTCCCAACAGCGGCGTCTACCTGGCACGAATGTTCGCAGTGCCTCCCACACGTCGATCTCTGGGCCGGGACTGGGCTCAGACTGGGAATCTGGAGTCAGATTAGTGGCGGACTGGAAGCCCTCATCCTCAGATTGATCCAGACATGAAGGAACCTGCAGAAATGAGAACATGCCGTCAGAAGTGATTATTTTTATGTTCACTTCTATAAACTGTAATTGTAAAACTGTAATACAGCAGTTTAATATCTTCACCCGTATACTGAGTCCGGTAAGGTCTGCGTTACTAGGAACAGGCGGCAGGTCCAGTCGTATGTCCATATCTGTTGTTCTGGAGTGCTGGAGGGCACCAAACAGTGACAGTCTAGTCTCCCTCTCAAACTTCTCCTCCGTCTCCGCTCTGCGCCCCAATCCCAGCAGCCCAATGCCCGGCGGGGCGTCCATGATGTTCAAGGTCCTACATACACCCCCGTACACGCCCCACTCCTCCCTGCAGATCAGGGACCACGCCCTCTCCTCCAACCTCTGCATGTCCTTACTCAAGTACCCACCCAGCGGGGGTCTTCGCAGCACGGGACGGTCCCGCCTCATGTAATCGCGACTGAAAGACAAAGGGGGCGGAGCCTCCGATCCAGCAAGCTGCACTAGGAGCTCAAGGATGGAATTAAGTTTGGATAGTCCGGAGGCGTCTACACCGTCATACAGCTGCTCCAGGAGCTCCTCCAACCGCTCCGCCTCCTCCTCACGGCCAGACACTCGTAGGTCGAAGGAGATCATGAGTATTTTGTTGCGGGCGGGAGTGTTCGCCAGGGCGTTGGGTGCCGGTATGGGCGCCCCGTCTTGGAAGAGCCCGGCCAGCAGCACCCCGTACGCACGCCTGCGCAGGATTCGACGCACACCCTCCCGGGACACAGCGCCATGAGCACGGCGTTTCCATGACAACCCGGAGAGGCTGCAGTCGCAGAGAGATGCTAGCAGCTCAGTGATGCTGCTGCTGTGGCAACTGCTCATCTCAAAGTGCGCGCGCGATCATGACGCAGTGGGACCTGCGCAAAATAACACAACATTTATTACACCAAATTATAAGATCCATACTGTAGAACATAATAAATATTCGATTAAAATGAGTTCGTCGTCTATTATTATAAACATAATGTTCTATTTTGCTGCTAATATATATATTTTCTCCAACGACTGTAAACACACCTTCAGCCTTAGAAACGTGATCTATAATCTTGTATATTATTTAGACCTCTAGTGTACATTTTTATACACAACCTTACATCGGCGTATATACATAATATGTTTGTACAATGTAATATGTACAATGAATGAAGCATACATTCGCTAAGAAACCCCAATAATCAAACCTAAATAACGTTATATGAAATACTGTCATGCATACAACGAAATACGTTTAGCCAAAATCATATTTTGTATATTTTAAATACAAGTTAATGTGTGTACTTTACTGGCTGTATGAATAACCGAAGCAGTTAACAAACACTGCGGCGTTCAAACATCACGCTCGTAACTGTCAACGCAATAAGTTACTCACGATGTGTCTCGAGCTTCAGGTGTCTGAGTTCGTCATGTGTTATTTGAATTAGTAATCAAATACGTAGTAATTAAAATCAACACTTCATTCATATAAACACCAATAGCGCTTTCCTGACAGACTTCCTTAACCCCCGCGCCGCACTGCTAAATCCCGCCCTCTTTCCAACCTCATTGGATAAAAGGCACCTGCTTCTACGCATTCATTGGCTAAACCCAAGGCAGTGCGACTGAATCCCGCCCGTTTCCTACATTCATTGGATGAAATCTGACGACCTGGATGGTCATTGGCTGACTCAGAGGAGCTTTGCACCATTGCTTGAAAAGCGCGCCCACTTGCGGAGCGGCGGAAACGGTCACGCGAATGTTAAATGCTCGAACACAAATGTGTACTTTTTTATTTGCTCAAACTCATTCTGTATAACTCATGAATATTTTAATCTTGGCAAGACTAACATTATATTCTCATTAGTTGGCTCCAGATGTTGCCGATGGGAAACACTTGAGTATTTATGCGAGCCTGGTCTCTAGCAGACAAAACTTTGTGTCCATTTTTTATTCTTCTCAAAGGTCACAACTCATCAGTTATTAAGGTTTATCGTAGTATGGTTTTTGTTTAACAGCTCAGAATGCATTCGTAACAACTACGCTTTTATAGGCAAAATATAGTGTTTTGCATGCAGACGTAGTTGGTCTCCTGTGGGAGAGCCAGAAAACATGATTCATTTTGCCGAAAGGGAAAACGGGTAGAAGTTAACTTTCTAACAAGCTCAACCAGAGAGAGTGCAGAAGAGACCACCGAATCCAGGTACAAACACCCCCTCTGGCTCACACGAAATATGCAGATGCTTTCAACACCTCCCCAAGCTGCAGGTGTTTGTGGTCAAGCGTTGCATTATTAATCGTCACAACCCATTTTTTAAAGTTTCTTTGACTCCAGCCAAGGAGAATTCTTGAAAGCTTGGAAGTCTGAGGGCCTGTGTCCCCCTTTGATGCAGAAGACAAAATCTCATTAATATCTGAGGTGTGAAACACCACTGCAAGTGTATACAAACACACACACATGCCAGAGAGTGTTTCCTAGTGATGGATCTCACAGGGAGAATGAAAGAGTCAGGCCTTCTTATTTTCCCAGCGTGAGGAAAATCTAAACTGCTTTCAGGGTGAAGCCCAGTTGCTTATGGAATCGTGACTAAGTTAATTTGGTGTGCTTGCAGGGGGGCTGCACGGTCTTATCGGATTAATTCGGTTATGGAATAGTGGGTAACATAAGCCTTTATGAGAGAGAGAGGTGGAGAGCAGACATTCATTTACACAACACAGTTCTCTCCTTTTCCTGATTTAACTATAGAATTACTGCTGGATTATCACTAACAAATTGTGAATTTACATAAGAAGCGAAGGCACTATACCTAAACTGTGTCTTTATTCTTTCTTAAATCTAATAATGGAAAGGTGTGATTGGATTTCCCTGCAGTGTAAATCAAAATATTTGAAATATTTCGTTTTGGCATTTTTCCGCAGGTCAGTTTGCATTGGTGCGGTCAGAATGACATTTTTTGATAACAGGTCCTCTCGTCCTCTACAAAACACAGAAAAGCTTGGATCTGTTTGAAAGTGATTCATGTTCTTTTTGGCTTACGTAATCCAATCATTTTAAACCATCCGTTTTTAAATATTGACAACAAGATAACAATGCCACACGTGTTTTTATTTCATAAACAGATGATTCAGTGATGCTTTTAAAGAGCATTGAACCATTCAAGTTTGAGATCCATCTTGCACAAGGTAACAAATCCATTTGGTTCTCTTAATGTAAACGCTGCACATAAGAATGAAGACATTGCAGTTGTTTTTTATCAGAGATTAGAAAGGACCAAGAAAGGACTTTTTGTATTGATTTGTCAATAATATACATTATTCCATAGAATAAATACAAATATATGAAATTGCCTCACCTATGAAACTACACTCTTTGAAATCCCTCTTATTTATTACCTGCCACTTGAAATCCAATAAAATACCAATTTATTTGATCGTATTATAGAATGAAAAGAGATTAATGAACTGAGTTTAAAAACCCAGTGCCATCCATTCCAGTAAGAGGCCCAACAAAAGCAGAAATAAAACACTTGAGAAATGGAGATGTATGTTTATTGATATAAGGAACAGATGGCATGTTGTGACCTCACAGATCACATTTATGACATCAGTCCTCTGAGAGCTGCCACGTCTGAATGAGCCACGACCATGTACTTCAGTCCCCCGCAGTCCCAGAATGCTTTGCTCTCGACACATTCAAAAGAAAAACGAAAGATCTTGACAAAAACACAAACGTTTCCTCAGAGCGTAATGCACAAAGAACAGTGTGGACAGATTTGCATTTTTAATACAAAGGTATATATTTTCATTAAGACATAAAATAATAGTATTAACTGCACAGCAGTAAGAAAAGGTCGTGTACAGATTATTTGTTCATACACCACATTGAAACACAAATTCGGGTCGGTACAGTCATAAAAACATTTGTGCTAAACTCTTTTTGCATAAAGAACAAACATAATGGCAGCCATCCGGAGGAATGATTCGACAAGTCACCAACATTTACTCCTCTCGAGGGGTTTCCAATGCAGTAAAACTCCTAAAAAGCACACGCACACACGCACGCCACAAACACCCAAAAGATTTGCACATTTTTCAAAAACTGCGATTTTGCTCTATACATACAGCATGTTCAAATATATTGGCATATTCTGGCTACAGCACACTTTAGAATACTGCACATATGTCTAACACCACACTTCACAAAGCCCACGACCCCTGACCTCTAAACGACCCATGACTACCGCCCCACCCCGCGAAAACTCCACCGTACCAATAACCCTTAAACGCTTTAAGGCACGTTTTGGCTACAGAAAGGCTTAAAAGAAGCGTTTTACACGGAACTACAGAGACTTGCATCTGTGTTTGTGCTCTTAAACGAAACCGAGAGAGTCTATTTTAAAGCATGGAGTCAAGATCACACATGCAATTACAATCAAACGACTCCCCCGCTGGTTTTATTCAAGCAGGGGGATGAGAGAGAGGGCCATGCCAAGACGCTTCACGTCGCTCTGCACCGTACCGAGCCGCCCGACTCTCAAACGAGTCCCATCGCCCGACACAACAAGCCATCTGTTGTTGAATGCTTGCTGTCAAAATCGCTTCTAGACGTTAAAGACGTCACTTGCTTTGAGATCCTGTAACTCAAATCCTGAAGTTTGACATCACAAGCACGCTAAAAGCTGCTCTCAGATCAGTGACGATGACAACACTGTATCAACGTATCATTTGTCAATGTTATAATATAACAGGGGCTGTATTTTTAGGTAGAAAAATGAAAAGAAAACAGTGATGACTCATCCTGCACCACACTTTTTGGCCCAATAAAACAGTGTGTGAAAGAGAATGCCCCGCCCCCTTAATGATTAAACTATATATCTATCACTAGCAATTGCTTGTGACACAATGGCTGCACTTGCGATGTATTAAGATGCTAAATGATGTCATAGACTCCAAAAAATATATATATTCGAGGAATGATACAAGCTTCTCTCCAAGTAGATTTTTGGCCATGATTATCGTACCATGTTGTTTCATGCTGCCCAACAAACAAATTAGTGCATCATTATACTCGCTGCCAAAATAAAGGCATTAACATTCCACATCAACATCTAATTAAACAAAAACTTTGAGGCCAGAAAGAATCAAATCAAAGTTTTTCCAACCCTCATTGCTCGCCAAACTGTCTTTTAGTCTTGAATAATACTTTATGCAAGTGTATGTACAGTATTTAAAGCTGCAATCCGCGACTTTTGCCTCTATATTTGCATCTCTGTTTGAAATATAAAATCGCAGGTTACTTTATTTACCTTTCTTCGCGTGGGTTGAAACTGATGACATTGCCAAATCGTAATTTTTAACAGGAAAGCAGATTTTTTTATGTACCGTTTCATAACTATTCTTGTTTAATTTTAACCCAAATTAATAAATTGTCATTTTATTGTGTACTTCTGCACTAACAAACCTTAAAATACTCAATAGAGTCATCTTCAGTTGAACGATATTGTTCGTTTAAGGGGTAACTACAGTTTGAAATTTTAATTTTAATTTGCACAGTAACAAATGTGCCATACTGCTAACTAGAAATTCATTTCCAACCATTTGAGAATAAACCAAAAAAAGTTTCACAGGTACCATCATACACTATACAAAAATGAAACGCCTTACGACAAATTGTTCATTTTTGCCTATTGATTATGTTTCTGCAGCTCAGTCGGTGGAGCACTGTGTTGCACTGTACATTGCTTTGGATTTAGCGACTGGTAAAATACAAACACCCACATTTTATGTGGTTCTGCTATTTGGTCCATTAGATTTTACCAACCGTGTTCGAAATCCTAGCTCACTGCTTAGTACATATTGTGAAATACTGCACACTGCCTACTACTCTAAAATAGTACTGGAATGTGATGCTTGTGATGTCACCTTCAGCTGTTTCTGATTGGATGATACCAAACGCGCCATCACTTCAGACAGAACCCCTACATACGTATGCCCCAGACTCCTTTTAGTGAATGTCCCTTTTGGTCAAAATATAGGCATCTTGTTTCACACACACACACACAAACACACACTCTTGCACGCTCGTGCACACACACAGAAGCTTTAAAAACAATTGACACAAGGCTGTCTATTTAAAAAGTTATTTTCCTCTTATAAAGCTTTCTGCATAAAGACTGCACATTAAAAAAAATATAGAATACAATTCTTAAAACCTTTTTCTCTACACAAGAAGAAATTGAACATCTGATTATAGTTATAAGCTAGACACACGCAGAGAGAGTCACTCTCTCTCTCTCTCTCTCTCTCTCTCTCTCTCTCTTTCTCCACCGTTAGAGTTAAAGGTCGGTCACTTTGTTTTCCAGAGCGGCTTTGATCTGTTGGAGTCTTAGAGTTAACTGTTTACTCTGAGCGGCAGGATCCTCGTTCAGAGACGTGATAATCTACAGAGAGAGAGAGAGAGAGAGAAAGAGAGAGTGACCTTGGGTCATAAGTCGTTTTAAGTAACATTTATAAACACTGAATAACACAGGCTGAAGTGTCTTAATGCCTTTCAAAAAGCATTAAAAAATGGCAATATGATGGCACATTAATAAATAATAATCTCTTCATCTATATGGCACATTAATATTATATTCAAGTGACATGTGGTCACAGGAGCCAGCTTTAAATGCATCTCATTAGATTTGATCCTTGTAGCTATTAGTATTTATAGTAGCTATAAGTCATTTTCATGTATTGTGAGATTTCGTGTTTTAATTAATACAAGATGTTGTTTAAAAGAGATGAAGTGCAGCACATCACATTTAATTTCATGTCAATTGTGTGTGTGTGTATACTCACCCCATCGTAGTATTTACTTGCATATCGATAGAGCTGGTGAAGTGCGGCCTGTGTGTTCAGTTTATCTGTGTGCGCCTAAAAAACAAACACAAATCAATATTGACGATTTTTTTATGTATGAAGCTACATCAAAACTGTAAGACCTCCTCACCCGTGACACTTCAGCCAGGTGTGTGTTCATCTCCTGGTCGCTGACCGGCACCATCTCTCGGACTCCTTTGTAGTACCTGTGGACACATAGAACAGCAACTCACACCAGACATCTGACCATCACCATCGCGATCAAATCTACGAATTGCACGAAGCCAGCCAATCAAATTGTAGATTATAGCTTCCGCTGCTTCGTCTGGTCTTTTCTCCTGTAAAGCGTCTGTGGGCATATGGTTCAAGGGCTTCATGCAAGCGGTGTGAATTTGTTTCCCAGCAGCACTTACTCGTCAACCATCCGTTTGTAGTTGGAGATCTCCTTTGCATAGAGTAATTTGTTGCTTGGAGAATCCTGCGGGCGAAAAACACAGCGAGTCCGTCAATTATGCGTTTCGGCTCCCGGCTCTTTGTCATAGATGAACGTCTCGCAGACTCACCCGACTGAGCTTGTGCTCGGTTTTCGTGCAGGCGTCCATGAAGGTCTGAGCGATGACGGACAGGGAGGCGTCCACGACCTCGCTTACGTGCACGTCGAAAATGAAGTGGGGATTCTTCAGGATGTTCACCCAGAAACGCAGGGGCAAACTGAGACGACACAGACAGGATATTATAGTCGACTTACAATTTATTTGGTCGATTTCAAAGACTTAGGAACGTTATTTATTCACTCCTCAAGTGAGTTACATAATGGCAGATTTTTTTGGGGTGTACTGTCCCTTTAACAAAAGCCACTCATTTGTTTCTTGCACACACAAGCTGTGTCTCGTTTCGTAAGGATGCGTTCTTGTGTCCTTCGGAGGTATCATCCTCTAAAGGATGCGGTAAACGGAGGATACTTAACTTGGAATTAAACGAGATGTCCTTCGTAGGACATACTGGCAGAAAAGGAAACAGGAAGTACCACTTTGCTATGACACCACGTTGCACTCGCACACCTGTCAAATTATTTTAAATGATTTCTTCATGATTAAAGAGGTAACGTTGGTTACTTTCTACCCCAAACAATGGCAAAAGAGTTAAACAAATATCAATAAACACTTGTAAACCTATTTACTACACATGCCTGCTAAGTTTAAACAAACGTGACACAAATTGTAAACGGTTCACATTTAATCGCCACATATTTGATTGAATGTGCAGCTGTCGCCGTTTATTCAAATAACAGACGGTGGCCGACGCAAAGAATTGTGGGTTATCTCAGCAACGAAGGATCGGCTCACCTATCCTCCGAATCCCTGTCAAAGAAGGTCGCATGTGATGGGATGAAACGAGACAGCCTCGATGACATAGCAGCCTTCGAATGAGATGTCTGGAGGACGCAGCCTTACGAAATGAGACACAGCCACAGTGTGGAATACTTAGGGTTCGAGTGATTCGTTCAAATCCCTTACTCCTAATACAATAAGAGTGACGCTCGCTATACAAACACTACTAATTATGCATTTAATCCATTTAATACACAGCATCCTTCCTTCAACTGGAGCACACTTTCTGTATGGAGCGAATAATTCACTCAATCTGCTCCTCAACATTCGTGCCATCAGAGCGTGAACGCAGACAGACGGCTTCTGCATTTTAAACAGGTTCTTAAACAGCTCGGGATTTTGTTTCCTGTGATCTACTTGGAAAAATCACATTCAGATGAGTGATTTCAGAAAACACGTCGGCCAGGCGCATCTCCGCGGAGAACGGCAACAAAAAATCAAAGCGTATAATAAGAGAACAATTAAATTAACCAGGGAGGTAATTAAGGCGTCTGTTTGGCTGCGAGCGGCTTTGTATTTAATCGAATCGCAGAGCTCTCCTGAAGCTGCCAGACGGATGATATCGCGTTTATTCACGGCTCGGCGGCACCTGTCAATCACGCCGCATCCACGTCGGGCTGGTAAACGAATGCAAAGCTGATATTAGCATACGCCCGCCGCTCCCGAGAGAATAACGCCGATCGGAGATCACAGGAGCCGGCTGTGACTAAAAACGTGGAATTCTCTCACCTGTTGGTTTTCCAGATGTGTATGGTCTCCTCGTCTACGTTCTCGTGTTTTAAGGCCTGCTCGTCCAGGAAGTCGAAGAAGTATTTAACGGCCGGAGGGACCACGGCGACAGAACAGAGCACGCTGCTGAAGACATCGTCCACGAACTGCTGCAGCGTTCCCTAAAACACACACACGTACACATTCAGATTCAGTTTTACTTAAAGCTGAAATCGGTTTCATCGACAGATGTGCCTGCCGTTGAGTTATTGTACGAGTTGGAAGATTCGCAGAGGGAATTATCCTCTTTTATGGCTTCATTTAAAATATATAGATATACATAATATATACATAACGAAATAAAATGTGACCCTGAACAACAAAAGCAGTATTATGGGTCAATTTTTTTTATTTAGATTTGACATAATCTTAAAGATGAATAAATAAGCTTTCTATTGATGTATGATTTGTTAGAATACCATTTTTTTTTTAATTTGTCTCGTTTTCCCATCTAAACATCTAAAAATATAGTTTAAAATCAGATCATAAATTAGGTTGCCGATGCGGCATATACAACAAACCAAGACGCTTTTTCTGCAAGTCTTTTGCTTCCTTAAACACTTTAGGAAGTAGATTTGACAACTTCTCTATTGAAATAATCACTAATGTGCGTGGGCAATAATGTTTAAAATCGATCGATCTACAGGATGTCTATGAGACATGCACAATCAGATACCATTGGACAGTGTAATGGTTAAGTACCTTGACGGAGAGCAGTCGTGTGAGATATATCTCTGTGATGGCTTTAGTCATGGATTTATCCTTTATACTGCCTCTCTTAGATTTCATCTCATCCAGCTCGTCCGCCGGTCGCACCAGGTGGAAAACTTTATCGTCCTCCAGCAGGGCATTTCCTGTGTGTTTGGGTTAAGAGAGTGAGACGCTTGCACAAATAAGTGTATGTGAACATCACAGATAGGTGACAGAGATGGTGTAGATTTAGAGTAGACTCACTCTCTTCATGGTTGTCGTGATTTTGGTCGTATGACTGTTGTGTGTGCTGAACTCTGGAGAGGACCACTGTTGCGTTGTCTCGCACCTAAACACACAAAGAAGTTAGCAACGCATCAAGTGAGTGGGGTGATTATCGTTCACTAAATTGATTTACATTTCTGTGGATTGATATCAAATCTAATAAGCCTAAATTGGAAAACATACATTTTGGAAATGTTGCCTTAGCAATAAGTTGAAATAAGTTGATCAAATCCAAAATAATTAAACATTATAAATGAGTTGAAATAAGTAAAGATAACTATTGACTGAAAATAAATTAAAAGCGAACTAAAATTGAAGTGAACATAAATTAAACATATTAATAGAAAATATCATTACGTAATATTATATTAATATTATTAATAAATGAACTCATATAAAAACATAAAATGACAGAAGCACTTAACAAAATTGCTAAAAACCAAACAACCCTTGATTTGGACACAAAAAATATAAAAATAAATCCTCATTTAAAACATTAATAAAACTGCGATAAAACCCACCAAAAAAATCTAAATATAGAAAGGATGAAATACATACTAAAAACTTAAATAGAAAAAGTGTAAATAAATATAGATAAAATAAATTAATAAATAAAAAACAACAAAAATAATACATATAAAAAGCAATAATTAATTAAAAAGGAAATTACAAAACTGTTTAAGATTAAGCAAATATTATGATGAAAAATCAAATAAAAAATATTAGTAAAACTACAATAAAACTGAAAACTCATTTGTTATTTACTGAATAAAATAAAAAAATAAAATCAGATTAAATTAAATTCAAAAATACATAAATAAATCTATATTGAATTATTAAAGAAAATATTATGCAATTAAAAAGGTAATAAGTTCCTTAAAAGTAAACGTAATTAAAACTATTTCAGAATATTATAAAATTACAAAAAACGTAAAAGCTAAAATAACTTTGAAAAAATTGGACTATATTCATTTGTAATGACTTTACTCTGGGAGGATTGGTTTACGTTATAATGTGCCAGCGTGTTGATGCGTCTCCATTTGCCTTCCTTCTGAGTCGTCACGTCCAGATCTGACAAAATCTGTCCCGTCGAACCCGGACGCCATTCTGAAGAAACACAGTCAAGCGGGTAAATAAGTGTAACACTATCGATAAAATCATAACAGACGATTGACAAACACACACCGACTCACCAAGTGTAACGCTGTCTACTTTGGGTCTCTGTGAGTAGGGCAGATTCTTATACACTTGTTCGAGGATTTTTTCCTTCACCTGCGAGATGGTGTCACAGTTCAACACTTTAACGGGTGTGATGTCAGGCCCCTCCCCCTGAACCAGCACCTGCAGCGTCTGCGGGTCAAAGGGCAACCGTTAAAACCGATCATTTCAAAAGGTTTTGAACCCAGGACCGCCTGCGTCAAAAGAAAGCAGCGCTCCGTACCAGCACGCTGTACTCCACGTCATCTCCGAGCAGGCCCGTATCGTTCAGTGTGTATTTGGCCTTCTTGAACTGCGAGTCCACAGGCCCTTTCTCGATCTGATGTTTTATTGCCCTGAAGAGTTTGTACAGCGGCTCTCCAGCAGTGTCCTAAACAAACACAAAGCACCAAAATAGTCCGTCATCTCATCAGTTAACCGCTGTTAACTTTCATTACCAATAAAAGAGATCTAGTTATGAAGAGCCGAGTGTACAGTTAAAGTGTTTCTGTGATACGGTTATTCATGCAGATGAAGAACAGAACCTGGATCTCATTAAACACTATTATAATCATCTCAGCTAGACTCATGAATATCAAAGATTTGCCACAAACACCCTGTGGTGAGAGCAAAACCAATCATTCTCAAATACTCAGAAAAAACAGCTAATGAAATAATTGGAAATTAAAAATGAAGTTTCCTTTTCTTTCCAAAGCACAATGCTTAGCGCTAATCCATTCTGTGGCGTCCTGAATACTAAACGCTGGGGCTTTTGTGAAGCCTGCTGAACATGTTTGAATGGACAGACTTGTCAAGTAGTCGGGACTAACAGTATAAGGTTTAAAGATTGATATTTTACCTTCAGGTATTGATACAGACAGATTGACATCCAGTTACTCAGCATCCTTTCCACCACTGTTTCAGACCTGCAGATGACACAAACACACACACAATATTTCAGTACAATTCAATTCCCTCTTCTCTTTAAATCTTAATTGCATAAAGCTTGCGTTGAAGAACAAAATTATAGGTGTGTTTTCCATAATGCTGTTGTTTATAAAAGCTGTGATTTTCCTACGGTTTGGGGGATTCCATTTCATGCCGTGAGTAACAACACTCCTCCACCGTGGTAAGAAGTGTTTATGGCTTAATAAACACTTGTGAGAGAATTACAGGCAATAACAAACAAGGATAATGAACATCTCGCAGCATGAGCAAAGAGATTTTAAACCTACTTACATCAAAAACACATGTACATGTTCCCACAAAAACATACTGTATATAGTATAGTAAACTTGAGTATTTACTAAACCGTAGTGAATCATAGTATAATGTAGTAAATTACACTAAGTACACAATGGTATTTTCTAATATACACTGTAAGTTTACAGATCCAAACATGGAAATTATACTAAAAAAAGTATGAGACAGATTTCATGATTCTCTTTTGCGTCTGAGACCGTCTGACAGACTTAACTATAAACAAACGATTGTTATCAAAGTTTGTCTGCATGTTTAGGGGTCAAAGGTCGGACGGTGCCTCACCTGCGGAGAAGCAGTTTTGGGTTTTTGCTGTGTACGTAATCGTCCATGAGTCTCAGCAGAAGCGTCCTCATAATATCTGTGTAATACTCCAGTTTGCCGTGAAGTGCGACTGTGAGCAGAGACGCGAAATAGACTTTGGCCCGGGCGTTAAAATCCGGGCGGCTCTCGAGCGTTCTGATGAACTAGAAACAGAGAAACAGAGATTAGAACAGTGTGTAAAGACTATAGAACGAAACTTAAACCTTACTTCATCAATCTTACTTTAAAACGGATGCTTCCCGATGAAGATTTAATTGATAGAAACACTGAAGTGATAAATGCAGTCCAATCTCAGAAACACTTTTGAAGTGTGCACGTTTGCTTGTGGTTATACACGTGTGTAATTCAATTTAAAAGTTTAATTGTGTATGCGCCGTGAATATAAAAGACTTAAATGAGACTACAAGAGTAGATTGAGTCCTCGGAGACCGTTTTTAATGTCGTTGGGTGTAATTGAAGGGGATGTTTGCGTACCGTCTATAGGGTTTGCTCACTAATGCCTGTTTGTGCCTGCAGTTTCTTCTGAGGAAACCTCAACAATTATCCTCCAATAATAATTTACTGACCTTTCTAGCTATTACAGGTGAAAAATGGGCTTAAATAGAACAGGTTGACATCTGTGTATGTGCATAAATTGATGATAATTGCAGCGTGTGAGTGTGTTGTTGTGTGTTTACATTGATGAGAAACGTTTTGCTGTTCAGGAGGTTGGAGAACTGGTTCAGCGCTTGGGTGACCGTTGCCCTGCGGGATTCTGGGATGTCCAGTTTGCCGGTGATCATGACGTCGTTGGCTCCATCTTTAGAGGGCAGGAAGAAGACACGGTCTGTGTACGTCTTGTAGTCCAGGAACGGGATCCGACCTTCGCTTATGTCGTTCGTGTGGTCTTCCATTTCGATCATCAAATCTGCTCCAGAAAAAAAACAGTTCATCACTTAAAAACACTGTTTAACCATGTCATTGCCATGGTAATGGCTTGCGTGTGAATGTATGACCTGTGAACTCCTTTTTGCAGCGGTCACGAACGCTCTCCTCCAAATTTTCCAGCTGATGTTTCACCTTTTCATATTCTCTCTCCGCTTGCTGGCTCTTCCTCCTGCACATAAATGATCAGATGAAATTAAACTTTTATTCAAATGATCGACACAGATTCGTTCTAGTTTTTTAGTCTTGAACCTGTAGCAGACGACTGAGATGGCAATGATCAGCAACATGGGAACCACCACGGCAGGGATGATGATGGGCAGCGGGAGACTGTACTTCTTCTCGTACTGAACACTGCCTACCAGCCATTCGCCGTTTCCAAACTTAACCTGAGACAGAGAGAGGAAGAGCGAGAGAGATAGAAAACTAATAAATGACTGGTGTTGATGGAAATTGATGAGTGGATGAACTGATGGGAGATGAATGGATGGATGGGCGATAAATGGAGTCATGGATGGACAGGCTGATAAAACTGATGGTTGGATGAAATGATGGATGGGTGGAGGGATGGAAGAATGGGTTGATAAATGGAAGAATGGATGGATGGGTGGCTGGTTGATTGGTTGCAGTAATGGATGGATTGATGTTGTGATGAAGGAGTGAGAATAGGGTGATAAATGGCGTGATGGATGTATTAATGGTGAGATGGATGTTGAGAATTAATGCAGAAATGGATGGACAGAATGATGGATGGGGTGATAAATGGAGTGATAGAAGGATGGAAAGGATGATGGAGTGATGGAGGGTAAGATGGATGTTGTGATGAATGGAGTGATAAATAGTGAGATAGACGAAGGGTGTGATGGGTGGATGAAAGGGTTGGATAAGTAGATGGAGGGATGGATACATATATAAATAGCTGAATGGATGGCTGGATTGATGGATGGGGTGATAAATGGAGTGGTTGAAGGATGGGTGGATGGAGTGAGTGAAGGAGAGATTGGTGGGTGGATTGATGGATGGAAGGAAAGATGGGGTGATAAATGGAGTGATTGAAGGATGGGTGGATGGAGTGAGTGATGGAGAGATTTGTGGGTGGATTGATGGATGGTTGGATGGGGTGATAAATGGAGTGATTGAAGGATGGGTGGATGGAGTGAGTGATGGAGAGATTGGTGGGTGGATTGATGGATGGAAGGAAAGATGGGGTGATAAATGGAGTGATTGAAGGATGGGTGGATGGAGTGAGTGATGGAGAGATTGGTGGGTGGATTGATGGATGGAAGGAAAGATGGGGTGATATATGGAGTGATTGAAGGATGGATGGATGGAGTGAGTGATGGAGAGATTGGTGGGTTGATTGATGGATGGAAGGAAAGATGGGGTGATAAATGGAGTGATTGAAGGATGGGTGGATGGAGTGAGTGATGGAGAGATTGGTGGGTGGATTGATGGATGGGTGGAAGGATGGGGTGATAAATGGAGTGATTGAAGGATGGGTGGATGGATGGAGTGAGTGATGGAGGGATAAGATGGATGTTGAGATGAATGAGGTGATGAATAGGGAGAAGAACGAAGGGCAGGATGGGTAGATGGAGGGTTTGGATAGAAGTATATAGAGGGATGTATAGTGCATTTATAAAAAGCTGAATGAAAGGATGAATAAATGGAAAGGGTAAAAATAGAGTGATAATGGATGGATGGATGTTGTGATAAATGGGGAGATTTTGTCATTGAAGGAAGGATGGATGGATGGATTGATGGAGAGATGGATGGATGGAGTGATAAACAAGGTGATTGATGTTGAGACGAACGGAGAGATCGGTGGGTGGGTGGATTTATGGATGGATGGATGGATGGATGGGGTGATAAAGGGAGTGATCGAAGGATGGGTGGATGGAGTGATAAGATGAATGAGGTGATGAAAAGGCAGATGGACGAAGGGCAGGATGGGTATAAGGATGGTTTGGATAAGTAGATAGAGGGATGAATGCTTTTATAAAAAGATGAATAAAAGGATGGATAAATGGAAGGGATAAACAATAGCGTGATAATGGATGGATGGATGTTGTGATGAATGGGAAGATTTAGTCATTGTTGGAAGGATGGAGTAATGGAGGGTAAGATAGAGTGATGGAAGGGTGGATGGGGAAAATAAATAAAGTGATGGATGGGTGGGTGATGAATGGAGGATAAATAAAAGGTGGGGGTTGGATAACTTGATGGATGCATATATAAAGAATTGAATAGATGGAAGGATAGTGTGAAAAATAAAGTGTTGGATGGATGGAGTGACCAATGGGGAGATGGATGAAGGACAGGATGGGTGGATAAGTGGATGGACTGAACGATGCATACAGTATATAAAGAGCCGAGTGGAATGATGGATGGATAGATAAAGAGCTTAACAGATGGATGTATGGATGAATATAAGGAGCAGCAAATTATGAAATGAATGGCTGTTGGAATGGATGGATGCTGATGTAAAGATGGATGAATGAAGGGAGGGATGAAAACAAATAAAGATCAGAGTAGCTAGATGGATGGAGGTATCTCACCACCAGGTCCAGCGTGTCTGCGCTTGTGTCTCGCTTGTGTCTCTTGGATCGAGCGCTGGGTGTGGTCGAGGGTGGATCCAGGAACAATTTATCATCCTGTAGAGTGTTCACGTTACACTGAACGTCTCCCACAAACGCCTGCGCCTCCTTCTCCGTCATCGCTTTGGAAAAGCCATGACCCTGCAGCACAGACAGAGCAGAAAATTCCTTGCAACTTGCTCAAAGGTTAAAGTGAAACTCAGCCAGCTTTAAAATACTCACAGTGATGATGATCATGCTGTTCTCTGTGATGACAGTCTTACTGAGTTTATCAAAGTACGGGTCGGAGTGGTACTCAAACGGCGTCAAGGTTTTCTGGTAGTTATCTAGATAAACGGACGTTGTGGAGGAGTAGTAGCTCTCGTTGACAGCGGGTGACATGAACACGATCATAGTGTCGTTTTTAAATGTGGACTCCTCCACAAACTGAGAGAGATAGAGACAGAGAGAAAGATTGAATTAAAACCCCCATCTAAATTCATCACAACCAATTTTCCTCAGTTATCTCTCTCTTAATTTCCCAGCAGCCCTTGCGAGCAGACGGGCCAAAAGCCCTCCGACAACAAAAACTGCGATAGAACAGAGATTCTACAGCTGCTGGCAAAATCCATTGATATTCTGAGTGGAAACAGCAAAAATCTAAACGGGGCTTGAAACTCTGAGAGATGGGGAGCGATAAAGAGAGAGTGCTTGGGAAACAGGTCTCGGGTACAAAGGCTTCTCCTCAGATAAGAAAGATGAAATGAAACATTCATCACGCCTTTCGATTGCTAAACGCTTGTTTAATCTCAGTTTGGTTCAGAACGGAGCGACGGGAGCTCTGTCCCGTAGTTTCAATCAGAGCTGAGAGATTAAACCTCAAGAGTGAGAAAACAAATAAGGTTCAGTCTGTTTCAGATCCTTACCTCCACCGCTGTTGTGTGGTTGGACCATTCACTGCCGGACGCCACCACCTTGATGGTGGCCTTCTGGACCAGGTCAAATCCGGAACCGACCACTGTGATTTTTCGGCCACCACTAAAAGACACAATGCATCAATTACGTGATGTTCTTATTTAGTCTCATGTCATTCCCAACCAACTTTTTACTTCCAAACAACATTGAACCCCGTTGACTTCCATTGTATGGATCCAAACGAGAGACATTTCTCAAAATATCTTCTTTTATGTGCCACTGAAGAAAGACTTATATACAAGTTTTGAACAACATGAAGAATAAATTATGACCGAAAGTTAATGTTTGAGTGAACAATGCGTTTAAAAGTGTCGGTACAATAACAGAGATCAGATACCAGAGGAAGCTGCTCCTGGGTTGATGGTCGGACACAGAGGGGTTGTTGGTGAACCGGACCTTCTGAGGCACCTCGATGTTGGCGTTTTTGCCGTAGTGAACGATGACGGTGAGAGGAGGAGACGGAACCGTATCTCTTTTGTACTCGCCCAACTTACAAGTGATGATATCTCCAAAACTCTGACTGACAGAGAGAGAGAAGAAAGAAGAAATCAATTTTATGTAAGAAACATTATAAAAACTACATTTCCCATAATGCTCTACTGCACTCACACTACACAGGGCACGCCGCCCACGGTGATATGAAGCTCTTCCCTTGAACCTGTGTTCAGGCCATCACCGGTAATGGTAAGCGTGGTGCCTCCAGCTTTCGGAGCCCGAAGAGGAGACACAAACTTAGGTACAGGGTCCTAAAGAGACAAACATCACATTTAATATGTTTTGGTAGGATGTTATTACGCAAATGAGGGCGGACACATGCTAATGAGATCACATTGATTTAAACATTACATCGTCTTTGGAGTACGGATGGCTTATTTGTCTTTTGTACTATATATGCTCGGTTTTTAATGTTATTACATATTCAACAAGTATTTGTTAAAAATCAAATTACAGCATTTTGTCTTTTCCACCATTTACAATCGTTATTACAATTTGAATTAATTCACACAAAAATGAAAATGTTTCAACATCTATTCACCCTCTTTTAGTTTCATGATGGACACTTTCAAGCTCTGAATGGGACATAAAACTCCATTAAGCGTTTATGACCCCTCCGAACAGACCCACAGAGCAGACAGAAAATTAAGTTGTTATTTAAAATCTTGACGCCTCCTTGGGTTTTCCCTGAGAATTTATGGAGATGTTGCAATGTCCGATTTGTGAACAAACCGATCTTTCGAGTTACTTTTGAATTAGTTAAAATGATAAATTATTACGAATTGATTGCAAATGTTATTACGCCGATAACAAGTTCTTAATTCAGCAATGCATAACTTTTGTCTCTATAGCGCCACCTCTGTTTAAAATCAGACATTGCAGGTTCCTTTAAATTTCTTTGCATGTTGAAGTCATAAGATTTTTCTTAAAATAATAGCTCAAATATAAACAATTATTGTAAGCTCACAGTTGTGATAAAAGGACACTATTTTATGTACATGCTCAATAACAAAGTCTTATTTTATACCAAAAATATCTTGTTGACTCCATTCGCAGCGCGTAACAGAAAATGAGTGACGACGTTGACTTCAGTCTGATTCAAACTCAGGGCATTACATGACTTCAAAGGACTTGGAATAAATAACGAAGTCAACTGGGTCCTTTCCATCCTTATTTATTAAAATCTGACAGCCTCATACCACATTGCAAAGACGGAGAATAAATGATGACATTTTTGTTTCAAGCAAACTAGTCTTTTCAAATTTGTCCGAGAGTACAATAGTAATAATAGTCAGCTATGAAAAGCCAACACTGACAGACACGTCCTCTGCATTGCCTTCCTCTCGTAATAATTACATAATCCCTGGAAACTATCCGAGACGTCAGTCTGCCGAAGAAACGCTCGCCCTCAGCGTTCCCCCGCGGGACGCCCGAGACCGTCTCGCTCCCTGATAAACTGATGCAATAATTCTGCTAGAGCCGTCAGCCGTAGAAACACACACGATAATAATTGCCACTGCACATCACCCCAGGAAACGTGTGACCATGCAACAAAAAACAGAGGCGAAGAAGCGTCTTGTAATATATACGAAATGCAGAGACAGCTTGTTGACCTCCACATACGAAACATTTACATTTCTGACATTATGTTCTCGAGGAAGAAGGTGAACATTCAGAAGGGTTTAAGGTGTTACTGTCTCCTCTGTGTGGATTAATACGCCCTGTTGGAAAAATGCACTTCAAGCTGATTGATCGTTTCCTCGATGGCTTCGAGCGAATGTGTGCAATGCATGCTGGGTAATGTAGGTTCGTAGCTCACCCTGTAGGTGAAGCGGACGGCTTTTGTGGACACCCCTCTTTTCCCTCCACCGATGTCTATCTCTATCTCTCCACTTCTGTAAAGACTCGACGGGCCGGTCTCACAAACCACACTGCAACAAAAATATATATTTAAATAATAAAACATGCAAAACATTACATCCTTTTTTTTACTTTATGAACAGTTATGTCCCTATAATTGCAATAATGTAATAATATAATGTTCAACGATACCATTTATTTTTCCCTTTATTTCTATAATGTCATTTCTCACGTCTCTACTATTTGCGCTAACATTTAAAAAACTCTACAAACTCTCTTTGTAAAAAAAAACACACTACAGAAATACATTTTAATTAAATATAATATTCATGTATATTATAATTGCAATACGCGATAATGCAACTTACTCCTCTTTATCGCCCTCTCTGTTCAAAAGACAAAACTGCACCTTATTTTACGAACTTTCCTTTTACCATTTAATCATCAAACAAATGCTGTTTTCAGGTTCATGTGACGCCCGCAGATTGCGTTTTATTTCACCCCAACCTGCCAACTCTGAAAAGCGATCGTGTTAACCCAAAACCTGGAACGGGACCTCCACAGACAGATTCGACTGACAGTGAACTCTGTGAAAGCTTATTGAACGTTCCTGTGCCAAACACTGAAAGATCCTTTTCAAACTTGTTAGCAGCCAGACAAACACTCAGTCGGGCTGAACATTTAGGCACAGATGTTGAATTATCGAATATGCCAAGAAAACCAAAAACTCCTCCATGGCTCTGTCTATAAACAAGTACAATGCTTAACAAAGTACACGTTTCTTTTAACAGACAGAGGAGGAATTCATACACTTGATATTTCATTTAACATAAATCACAGGCACAATGTAAAGACACGGACGGAAGATCTACAAGACATTATTTCTATCCCTCTTTGGGCGTTTTAAACAGCAGGATTTGGTTTAATTCTTCGTTAACTAACTAGATCTCTCAAACAGGATGGTGAGTGAGAATCAGGCCGTCCGTACCTCAGAGATCTGTAACCTCAAACGTCCGCCAGCAATCGGATTTCATAAGAGCTCTTGTTCGATACTGAATCATGTCGACTTTGAGTTTATTAAAAAGTGTCTGGAAAGTATTGCAGCATATGTGTGGCGCACTGCAGAAAATCATTCTTCAAATCAATATTCTTGTCCTGGTTTTCAGTGAAATACCTAAAGCCTCCATAAAACAGATCAACCGGTGGAACACACCAGAGGTTCTGGTTTGTTTCTCAGAAACACACAACCATATATTGTATATCGTCAATCCCCTGCGTGCACAGTAAAATCGCTAGTGTTAAAAAAGGGTCAAATGAACATATATGTTTATACAGTACAATCCACAATCTTAATTTTGTGGATTATATATATACACTGTGAGAGTTCATTTGAGCATTATTAACACTGGTGATTTTGCTGTGTGCAACTCGCTTTGATAAAGTACGAATTGCGCTTGTTTTCCCCATTGGCAAAAGCTTTTTTCTTGTTTTAAGCATGAGTTGAACAAAATATTATTACAGTTTATTGCTTGCTAGAGAGAGTGTTAAGAACAGAGTATTTCCTAAAAAATTATATAGTCTAACTAATGCTAAAGAAATTTGAATGTAAAAATATATAAACAAGCAAATATACCAACCTGACCTCACAGGAATTCTTAACTTTTTTAAGAGGTGGCTAATTTGTACATTTATGAATCGTACGATTATTAAAAAAACCTGCAATACTGAAGCCCCTCCCCTAGCCCCTCCCCTAAAGCCAACATCACTGTCGTGAGAGCAAATCGCATTAAAACATCCAAATAAGATCGTATGAATTTATACGAATTAGCTATCCTCGTAAAATAGTTACGAATTCCTTCACATTGTTGAAATACAAAAAATGCATGACATAATAAACAGAAACACCCGGAGCAAACTAAGTATGAACAGTGTGAATCTTACCTTGTCGATACAGAGTAATGTTCTCCGAGATGTTTGCACGGCACTCCGGCCACCGTAATGTTTTTAATGTCCTCTTTCTGAATTCCCAGGTTGGAGCCCTTAATAGTGACCCTTATTCCCCCTTTCAAGGGCCCGAATTTTGGCGTGACCTTGAACACATTAGAATAAGAGACATTCATTACAGACGGCTCTGAACGAAGACAGAGATATGCTGAGGTAACCACGACGCTACAAGGTGAATTACATCTAAGTGAATATACGCAGGCATTCAATAAGAGCAGAAAAGGACGCGACCTGAGGTTTCTATTGATTTTTAAATAAAGTCTCAAAGCTGCAAGATTGAAGGGCTGAAGGAAATTGGGAAAGAGAGAGATGGAGAACGAGATGGGGAGTTATAAATTACAGCTGGAAGTCTCCTTCACGGAAACGCTGTTTATAAGGAAGAATATCTCAAACCTTCACGTGACATTACGTTGCGTAAAACTCACATATTTACAACATCCTTGTGACTTGTTGCTGTCTCAATTATCACATGAATTGCTCTGCAGCGGGTTTAATGTGGTGTACTGTATTAGCAACAGTAATTTTGTGTATTAGACAAGCAGCGTTGCCAAATCTCGCAAGAAAAACAAGCAAGCCAGTCTGCCAAAATAAGACCCGTTTCTCTCACGCTCTCTCTCTCCTCTCCGAACATATCTAATGGAAAGGAAACAAGCACGCATTATAAATAATTGTGGTGAGAAGCGGCTGGGAAAGGCTGAAATATGGGATGTGGGAATATTTGGAATCTGTAATTGTGGTCAGATATATTTGATCATGCTATGGATGCCAAACACTTCCTAACCTTAAAGGCACAGTTCACCCAAATATAACAATTCTTGCATCGTTGATTCACCCTCATGTCTTGAAAACCTGTACATGAACACGTAAGAAGATATTTTGAGAAATGTCTTTGTGGTTTGTGCAATGGAGGTCAATGTTGTTTGGTTATCGACATTCTTCAAAATATCTTCTCTTGAGTTCCGCAGATAAAAGAAAGCCATACAGGTTTGAAATGACACGAGGGAATGTTCAATATCCCATGACGGAAATAAGTCAGACGTGGCAACACGTGGTCTCAAGAAAAGGAGTCGTTTAGTTTATGTGTACGTTCAGCCTCCCTCGATGACATCATCCACGGGGGTGAAGTACTTTGAGTATACTGAATAAAGGACGATCATGTTTTGTAAATTGAAGAGACTCACGTCAGTGATCTGCGGGTCGGGACACTGCTCGGGTTCTTTTGAGGCACAGAGATGTTCGTACACACACGAGCTGGTCTGAGTACACCACACACACAGGTATTTGGGATCAGCGTTTTTACACAGACTGCAGTCCTCACGTCCCAGAGAGCAGTTATACAGAGTCACTGTAAAAACACAAATTAACAATATTTACAAAAGTCCCCAAGAATCAATAAATATGATGTATTCACCGATGTTTTGGTCCAAACTTTTGTACGTTTCTGTGTTTTATATCGCAAAAGTCTCATTTGCATTGTACATTTTTGAAGAAAGGTCAAGCTGCATATAACTAAAGCAAATAGGGACTGAGGGCCGTCAACTTCCAATTTGAACCAAAGTGAGATTGTAAATGAATCATTCAGACTGGTGAATCGGATCAAGAGATTTGTTCAAAAGATTCAATTCAAAAAGTGATTCATTCGTGATATTGGATTTGTTACTTTTTCATTGCTAACACAATGATCTACCAAAAGATCTACAGGAACACTTGAAGTGTTTGATTCCAAAATGAGATATTGTGAACATTTTTCAAAAATCATGTTTTTATTGTGTTAGTTGTGTTAGTATTTTTTTGTTATTATGGCTTAAATCAAAACAAACCAACTGCGGATTGATTGATGATAATTGAAAGGCACAAAAAATCTCATTTTGGAACCAAACTCTTCCCTTCTACACTTACAGGAACATGTCGAAAAAAAATAGGAGCAAATGTTTACTCTTCTGTGAGTAATAACATATAGTGCACATTATATGGACTACCTCTATCTATGGACAACAAAACCAGTCTTATGGGATCGAAATTTTGATTTTTACATAATCTGAAAGATGAATAAATAAGCTTTCTATTGATGTATGAGTTGTTAGAATATGACAATATCTGGCTGAGACACAACCGTTTAAAACTCATGAATCTGAAAGTGCAAAAAAACTAACTATTGAGAAAATGGCCTTTGAAGCTGTGAATCAGAGGCACTGATGCAGGCCATCCAAACACAGAAAGAAAGTTTTTATATATTTAAAGTAGGAAATTTACAATCGTCATCTAACATCATCTTTACTTCATATCCTAATGATTTGTGCCATAAAAGAAAAATCAATCATTTTGACCCATACAATGTAGTTTTGTCTTTTACTAAAAAAGATTCCCGTGCTACTTAAGACCGGTTTTGTGATCCAGGGTCATAACATTAAAAAGCATACAATAATGACAACATTTCTAAGCCAATGAAAGCTGTTACCATTAAGACTGCTGTCAATCTTTTTCCGTGTGTATTTCTCCCTCACGTGGAACAGAATGTTGGTCTCGTGAGCTTTGTCGAAGGAAAACTGAAAAAGAAAGGGTCACAGGGTGTGAGCTCATCTTCATCATAATCTTCACCGTGTCTGGAGACACTTCGACGCCTGAACATAATCGGTGTTGTATCAGAGAGAACTGTTTGGGGTATTCTTTACTGACACCGGAGCGTATTTGAAAGAGCTTCACAGCCAAAAACCGGCCACGGCACCAGCACATTTGAGTGCAACAGGATATCTGCCAACAGGGGGAGCTATAATCTCAAAGTCCCAGAAGACCCTCTGGATGTGTGGGTTGGTGTGTCTTACGATGGTAATTGGTCACGTGTCATTTGGCAAACGCTTTTGACCGTAAAAGATTTACAGTGCAGTAAAAACAGCCTCCCTGGAGCAACATTGGGATAAAGAGCGATTGTGTGTGTGCGCGTGCGTAACTAACCTCAAATCCACCAAAGGAATAGAAGGGTGCGGAATCTGCCTTCACATCTTCCTCTAGCTTCACCAGCTCTGTTCCGATGACAAAATCACGGCCCTGATGTTTCAGAAAAAGGACATGAAAATGTTCACACATAGGTTCAAAGAAGAATCATTTAGTATGTAAAAGTTTCCCTATAAATAACAATGATTTCACAGGTTCACAAAACTCACAAAGCAAAAATGACGAACTCACCTTGTACGGGTCCAAATTGATGCCCTCAAAACTGATCCGTGTTTTATATCCCACTGGGATAAGAACGGGATCTGGGTTCTCGAACCGCGGACAGCTCTTCACCTAAAACACAAGACAGATGTACAACAGTAACGCTGGGGGCCAAAATAAAACGTAATCCATTAGTTATTCACCGCTATCTACGACTCTTAATTTTCGTCCGACATGAATTAATGTACGTCCGCTGAAACAGAAAAACTCATTAACTACGATGACGTCCCTGAATAAAGCGGTTTATTTTCGGCTGAAATCAAATACATTCATCTTGACATCGGTGGCTGTGTCTAATCGCGTAATGGTATAATCCACCTCGTCCATTCATTCTTATTTGCTGATTCAGCGAATACGTTTCACATTAAAACCGAGCGGCTAGAATTATTACCATTGTGTCCAATAAATCAGCCGTTTGTGACCAGAAAACAGCGTTGTGCGTTTCCAAAAAAGTGAATTGGTTGGATAGTTTCAGAAATAGGTTTGAAAATAAAAATGTGTCGATGAATGTTCATCATCTGGTTTAAAGATCCAGTTAAAAAGAACAGGGACGTGGTTTCTAATGGTAAACAACAGGACCCTTTAAACTTTTTTATGGCTCAGTGGGAATTGAACTGGTTTTAATGGAGAATGTCTCTGTGGGTCTCCATTGGTTATGTGTTGAGTTCTGGTGGGATGTTCCCTGGCCGATGGAACCGACAAAAAAAATTACTGAAAAAGGCCCACATTTTGTTTTAAGATAAAGAGCTAATGGTTTTTCTAATGGAAACATACACAACGGGACAACATGTGGGTAATACATAGATAATCACAGATTAAGTTTAATAACTATTTTTGAAACTAGTACGATCTGTTTTTCCGTCAGCATGGTAATGCAGGTGGACTGACAAAAGAATACCGCGTATGCATGTGTGCACAAGCTTGAATTCTTGTCCTGTCAGTACCTGTTTGGGTTTGATGATATTGGCTCCGGTCTCCGCATCATTCAGATCGGTGCAGGTGTGGGCCGCGACGTTCCACTGACACCCCCAAGAGCTGCTCACACAGGACGTGCACCTACGGAGAGGGGCGATTAAAAGCGAGCGACACGTGAGCCCTAGTTAAATTTTTCATCAGTGCGTAAATGTTTGCCTTAAAAGCATATAGTCCCAGCGCACTTCAAATAATACCCATTCATCAGAAACGTCCCCCCAGCGCTTAAAAAACACAAGAAGTGGGAGAAAAATAGATGAGGGATTGACTTTCATGCGTGATGAATGGATGAGAAACCAAAGCAATTTCCTGCTCTTGAAAAAAAGAGGGGGGAAATGTAAGCAAGTCTCTATAGAAGCAAATTCAATTCCAGTTTCACTGATGCATTACAATTTATGAGTAAACCAATGTCTCATCGTTACAGATACTCGTATTCATTATACACATACTGGTGTCAGCACAACACGGGGACACACACGCTGACAAAAGAAGCGAGAGAGCTAACGTACGGTGTATTTTCTGCTTTACGAACAGCCGCTGCGCAGTTGTAGAACTTGTACTCGCTGGACGCCACCTGCACACTGCCGTTTACGAAGATCTTGACTGGGACCGCAACAAAATCTGTAAAAAAAAAACATTGCGATTTTATAAAGGTTGATAGAATCGATGTGCATTTTAAAGTACTTACAATATATATTAATGAGAATAATAAGAACAACTTGAATCATTTAAAATATTCAATAATAAAGGAATTATTATTATTATTTCACAACATTTATAATAATAATTATTATTATTATTATTACTATATCACTACTACTACTAATGATAATAATAACAATAATAACAATGGTCGTGTGATCTCAAATAAAGTTTTAAAGTAAAAAATAAAAGTTTTATTTTTTATTTTACTTTATTTAAAGTAAAATAAAGTTTTATTGGGCTATATGACTGGAAGGTAAATCATTTTCAACATTTTTAAGTACTTTGAAGTGTAAAATGATTTTTAATGAGGAATAAATTACTGTCCGTGCACTTTTAATTATTATTAGCTACAGTAGCAAATACATTCCAAGGGTCAGGGAACGGATGGCAAATGCTAATGAGAAACTAAATTACGAAGCATTTAAAGTGCAGTTCTGTCAAAAAATGAAATTAAATGCCTCAGCGTACAATACGGCCTCTTTAAACCCCACATCATGAAGAAATATGATAAGAAATCGATTGAACATTCGCATTAGGAGTCACACCTTTGTGCTCAGGTGTGGTTGGAATAAGATGCGGCTCAGGTAGGCCGCAACTGACCCTGCCGTCCACCATCCTGCCGGGGCTATTATGAGAGCCGAAAGAGCATTTGATACGGTCGGAATCTCGAAGGATGGGCAGCAGTCGGACCATGATCTCCACCTGAGAGAGATTTTATAAACTGTCAAAGTCAGGTTGATATGAGATAAATTTAAGCAAAACTGTTTGAATCTATTAAATACATTCTTTTATAACAATGTTCTTGTGTCAATAACATCATTCTCTCAATAAATATCTTCTAAAGCTCGCATGCTCCACAATCAAATAAGTTTTATTGCGAAACACGACTGCGGCGCCGTCAGAACAGAATTCCACGCACGCCATCAGCGGCCATTGTGTTCCCGCCGTCTGTTCACCAATATGGCCTCATTGTGTGGGATTCAAGCTCAGCTTTTCTCACAATCAGCGCTGAGCAGTCGGGTTTAAAAATACCACTCTGGTAATTGTGCCGGCGACACTTGGCTGGTACCTGCTGGGACTTCAAGCAGCTGAGATTTGGCGGGTGGAAGGAGACGATTTTCACACACTGTTGGTTTGGACTCCACAGCCAGCCGTTCTTTTCCTCCGCGCGGCCGCACTCCGATCTCCTTGTGCACCTTCGCAAATGATACAACAACATACGTAACGCTTCTAATGCACTTAAATACAACACAAGTCATTTACGTGCTTGTGTTCATGACCATTCTGTGAATGATAAAACATTAAAAAAATACATGCATAAAGATATATCTTTATCATTATTATCTAATAAATAGATGTGGTCTGGTGTGTGTGATATGATATGTCATACAGTGCGATATGATATATGATGATGTGATATATAAAATGATGTATGATATATATGATATGATATGATATGATATACAGTATAATATGCTATGATATATGATATACAGTATGTAAGGATTTTATATGACATATGTGATATATGATCTGATACATGATATGTGATTTATAATATGATGCATGATATATATGATATACAGTATGGTATGATTTTATATGATATATTTAATATGATACATGATATGTGATATATAATATGATGTATGATATATATGATTTGATATACAGTATGGTATGATTTTATATGATATATGTGATAGACGATCTGATACATGATATGTGATTTATAATATGATGTATGATATATATGATATGATATACAGTATGGTATGATTTTATATGATATATTTAATATGATACATGATATGTGATATATCATATGATGTATGATATATATGATTTGATATACAGTACGGTATAATTTTATATGACATATGTGATAGATGATCTGATACATGATATGTGATTTAGAATATGATGTATGATATATATGATATGATATACAGTATGGTATGATTTTATATGATATATTTAATATGATACATGATATGTGATATATCATATGATGTATGATATATATGATTTGATATACAGTACGGTATAATTTTATATGACATATGTGATAGATGATCTGATACATGATATGTGATTTAGAATATGATGTATGATATATATGATATGATATACAGTATGGTATGATTTTATATGATATATTTAATATGATACATGATATGTGATATATCATATGATGTATGATATATATGATTTGATATACAGTACGGTATAATTTTATATGACATATGTGATAGATGATCTGATACATGATATGTGATTTAGAATATGATGTATGATATATATGATATGATATACAGTATGGTATGATTTTATAAGATATATGTGATATATGATATTATACATAATATGTGACATATAATATGATGTGTGATATGTATGATTTGATATACAGTATGGTATGATTTGATATACAGTATGGTATGATTTGATATCACATATGTGATATACGATATGATACATGATATGTCATATATAATATGATAGATGATATGATGTATGATATACTGTGTATATAAAATGATACACAATATATATGATATACAGTATGGAATGATTTTATAAGATATGTGATATGATATATATGATGGTATACAGTATATATTATATGATATACAATATATTTGAATTTATATGATATACAGTATATATTATATGATATACAGCATTTATGATATGATATACAGTATAATGATATGATATGATGTGATTTTTGGTTGAGTTTTCTAATAAATACATGTTATGATGGAGGGGGGTTAGGGATTTGTTGCATACCCTCCATAAAAACATAAATAAAAATAATAACAAGGGCACGGTTTCAATGTTTTTATGATACTATGTGTTCTCTTCGGGGTCTCTTGGTCATTCTCAAAAAAAACAGAAACATTATTTCAACAAATATACAGATACCTTCCTTCCAGGACACACCAGCCGCAGTACGGATCTCTCTGTGCCACACACGACTGGCAGTCAGTTTTCAGATGGCAGGTCTGAACGGGCACCTTCGTGATCTGCACAACCACAACAACAAACAAACACAGTTTTCATTATTGTGGGGATACGGCTTCAACAAGACATACACTACCTCAATCCTTTATTTTCAATTTCAAATATAGAAACATATACTTCATCATCAACAAGAACTGAAACCATAAGTGTCTAAAACAGTTGTGTTTCCTGTGGCCGAGCCATCGATAAGCAACGGCCCTGAATGCACAGCGTATGATAAATGACTCCAGCCTCGTACCTTTTTCTCTGTGGTGATGTACAAGTGCGTCTGGTCTTTGTCAAAGAAAAGGTTTTTATTTATGTTGCCGCCGGTTTTGTAGCCCGGACCAGGGTTGTACGCCTCCGGTTGGGCTGACAAATGTACCTGGGTAAACAGAGAACAATAGACATCGGGAAAGGTACAATTAAACAGTCGAGATAGGAACAGGGCACATCTGTCATCTTTACGGACCACACAAACCCCCCCCCCCCTCGCACCTGAGCCGCAAACCCGGTGACAACGTGTCGAACCTGAACTGATGGCCAGCGAGCCGAATAATGCCCACGAAAACCACAGCTGCCTTGATTTGCACCAAACTCTAGATTGAAATAGTTATGTTCATTTTTGTTTTTATTTCAACTGTAAAGATGATGCCTTCAAATGTGCATGTCATTTTTTCACGTTACTGTTTGATGCATTGAGTGGCTCCTCCCCCTTTTAAAAATAGCCAATAGTGTTTAGCTTTGAATTCAAAAAGCAGTGCAGAGTGACGCCATAAAAATCGCTGATATGTACCTGAGCGTGAGAAACTTAGTTTTGAATGCTTATATCTTCCAAAGGCAAATTTTGATAATGTTTTGAAGCAGATATACGAAAATCCAAAAAACGTCAACTAGTTCGCAAAGCGTTCAGCATGACTGAAACTCTATCTGAACTCCATCTATCCTCTATTCTCCAAACGAACTGCTCTTGCAAGCATTTTTCGGATCCGAGAATTGGACTCAAGTTGAGAAGAGCGGTTCATTATTTCTAATGCGGCGTCTGCCGTGTTTAGCTGTGTCTCGGGTAACGCGCTGATTCGTGACAGTGATATCTCTTTCTCTTTCATCGTTCTGTCAAGGATTCGCCGCGTTCAGCCTCCAATTCCCTCACCTGCCGAAGTCTAAACTCGGTCTTTGTGACGTGCATGCTAAATCAGGTGTGTAGCATCAGGTGTTCATCCGTTTTAGTGCTTCGCTAATTGGTTCTGAAAGAAACCCTCAACATTTCTTTAACAAGGACATTCTGAAACATACTGACTGCTCTTCTCCGCACCCTCCTCCTTAAACGTCAATTTTTGGCTATTTTTAAAGACAAGTTTATAAGACACATTTTTTGTCTGCTCTTCTTTGCATTCGAAAGACTTTCCGTGTCATTATTCTTCTGCAACTTAGGATAGTCTTCCCACGTGCTCACAAGGCGGTGAGACCGTCACGCTAAGTTTTGTAGAGCCTCAAAACGAGGGTTCGAGAAACGCGCCATCGTGGTTTCTAGCATTTAGCACTGCTGATCTTACCTTGATCACTTCTCCTGGGTTGTGGCCCAGAAAGGCAATGGTGTGATCGTTCTCTTCCGCCACAGCCACCGCCGTCAGCAGATTCGGTCTGGTGAAGAATGAATTTGCCTTCAAAGCGAACTCCTGCTGACTGGCCAATGGAGATGGAAGGAAATCGGCTCCACAACTAAATTTTTCAACGATGGTTTTCTGCGAGAGGAAAACATATTTACTATTACTTCACCAAAAATAAACTTCGGTCATCATTTACTTGTCCTCATAAAATTCCCAATGTTCCTTCTTTAGTACACAAAAGGGATTTTATATTCATATTATCTTCGATTTGATTTATGAGTAAAACATTTTCAATAATATTTAAATATTATATTAAGTTTTCAGTCTTGTTCTTAGAAAGCACAATAACAACTGTATACAGTCAACTATATCACTATAACAGATGACAGGGTAATGTTTTAAACATTTAAAAAAACGAATAATAATAATTCAAATAACATAAAATAATAGAGAGTTTCCGCTTAAAACAAGACAAAATATCTGCCATTATGTTAAGAAAAATGAATAAGAACATATACATCTTTGGCACTTAATTCAAGATCATTTTTCTTGTCTGTTTTATGCGTAAACTCACTTAATTTATATTTTTAATAATTTTACTACGTTAAAAAAATTTTTTTTGCACTTCTGAAAGAACTAATGACTTTGTTTTTCTGCAAAATCTTTATATTAACGGTGTTTATTACTATTTTCTTTCAAATGTAAAACAATTTCTAAAACGTTATACTATAGTTATCGTCATTGTAGTGTATGAGCCTTTGTTGTGAACAAATCAATAGTCTGTGCTTTTTGAAAGTCTGTTTACATACGCGGTCACCATAATTGAATTACATATAATAAAATAAATTTCCGTTTGACTGATGGATATTTCAACAGGCGCTCGTTCTTGTGTTGTGTCTGCGATATTTGTTATTCCTGGAATTTGCAGAAAAATGTCAAGACACGTCTCAGAACAGACGTCTGTGTCATTAATCAACATCATCATCACATCAGCTGATACTTACATCATGTTTGACACACAGTTTGGGTTTGTTGGACGTGTAAGGGCTCTCAACCACTAACTTGCCATCAATCTCGCCCTCGTCCATGTAACAAGCTCTGACCATTTCCAGGAGTTTCTGGTTAATTTTTTTGAGGGGGTACATACACAGAGCGGACTCTACCGTGGGTAAATTCACAGAGCCCCCATCCTCCGAACTGGCCAAAACAAACAGGACTTTATCCCAAGCCAGCACATTTCCGTACTCTCCCGAGTCGGACATGTGATGTGCAAGCTCTTTCCCCGGCTCCGTGACGTACGCAGCCTGGACTTTATTGTAGCGATTATTTTGACCGCAGCTGAGCTGAAGTTCCGTGTAGGAATAATACAGTGAATCATTCTCACAGAGGCGAGAAATGAACGTGAAGTTTTTATTATCCGCTCCTCCGAGGGTGCGCGAGAAGATAAAGTACACGAATTCGTTGCTATTAAACGCGAAACGAAAATCGTGCATGTACTTGGCCGCGAAGGGCACTGCCTGGACCATGGACGACTCGATGATGCTTTCGAACACGACCCAGTCGCGATAGTTCTGCACGATTCTGGTGCTGATGAGTTTAGAGCTGTCCATGCTTCCGTAGCCCTTCCCAACCAAAAACACGTTAAATTGTGTATTATCTACGACGAGTGTGGCCATGACACCCACTACGGAGACGTGGTCCTCGGTGCTGGCAGCGTAGGTCCGCTCGCCTTTGCTGTCACTGTAGTATATCTGTTCTTTGACATTCGTGAGGTTGAGCAGAGAACAGATTCCTCGGTACAAGCTCCCGCAAACGATCAACGACCCGTTCGCAGAATTAACCAGTATGAGTTTATTAGTGTTGTTTGTGTCTATCAAGTCCTGGCAGGTAGATACTGGAGGCGTACAACCCTTTGCATCCTTTTTGGGACCCGTTTCAGTTCTGGCCTCCAGGTTTAAAAAAGAGTCCAGTTGGTAAATGGCATTGACCGCCCCCAAGTAGACACGTCCGGTGTTGGGGTCCTGTACCACGTTATTGATGGGCGTGTGTGTGGAAAACTCCAATACGATCTCCTCTGAGAAAACCGGCATCCCATGCAGCACAAGTAAGACCACCGGCAACCAGCCCGCCATTTCTGTAAAATAAAATAAAGAGAGATAAATTGGTTTAGACTTCAGGATTGATTAAAAGTTGTGAGGTGCGTAAAAGCAGGTTGAAATTAAACTGCAGGACGTGACCCGAAATGACAATAAAGACCCCTGACGTGGACATTCAAACACTTTTTTTACCACAGGAATTGCTTAAAAAAAAGGTCACTACAGGTGGTCCTGGCCATGATGCTCAATCTTCCGACTCCTTCCCAAAGACATTCTTCAAATTAAAAACTCTGACAAAGCTCAGACCCAGCCGGCTGTTTTATGATGTCAACCTCCTATTCCGATGAGTTCCATTGACGCAGCAAAGCGATAACGGTCTCACCCTGAGGGCTCAGTTAATTTTGAGCTCTCGCATTCATTTACATAAAAAACCTCTGCCCTCACATTGGCAAACCTCCTCGTTTTTTCTCCTCACAAAGCTCATTTATTACAAATTCCATTTCTTCCCGTAAAAGTAGCTGCCCTTTTAGTTCATACCCTTAAACAATTCTTTTTAATTTGAATTGGCGGCTTAAATTGGTTCGTGTGACTCGGCCTCTTTTGGGGGTTTGTTTTTATTTTACTTTTTCAACGGGATTGGTCGCTTCTGTCCTAAAGCGTGACTGATCCGTTAGGAAAGTTACAGATTCTCCAGGACAGCAATGACATTCAATGGCGAGCCAATGGAGTCTCATTCTTAAAGGGACAGTTCACCCAAAAAATATATATATTTTAACATTTACTCACTCTCATAACTTGTAAACTTGTATACATTCTTTCTTTAGGAGAAACTATCTTGATGAATGTTGGTGACTAAAGAACATTGGACCCCATAGACTTCCCTTATATGGACACAAAAGCACAAAGAATTTTTTCAAAATATCTCCATTTGTTCTCCACAGAGGAAAGACACTCAAATTTTAAATGACAAGAAGACAATGATGACAGAATTAACATTTTTGAGTGACCTGTCCCTTTAAATCTCCCACTTCTTTGATGATTTTCCTGAGAAAATATCAATATGACCTCAAACACTTAACTTTCTTTTACTGTATGTTAATAATTCTCATACGTTTCAATTTTTTCCCCTCAAATTACAAACATTACATTTCTAAACCATTAAACAACCTCTGAGGGATCACAGTTTCCAGTGGGATGCAGTCATCTATCTCAGGAATCGGGCACGGAGCGATATTCCCAAACAAAGACCATCCCTGTGTCTCTGCCTGCAGGTGCCTGAATGAAATCATATAATATTAACCTCTAATGCAAGAAGACAAATTACAGCATTTACTGACAGCAGCGGACCTGAAAGCACGTTTCAGCGACTTTAACTCAATAGAGAGCTCATGGACACAAAAGAAATGGGACGTGGACTTATAGATCAGCGCCAGAGACTTCGCTTAAGAATGACACATATGTCTTCGGTGATGCGATTATGGTGACGTGTGTTGGTAAGGCAGGACAGAGGTCAAGACACACTGGACTGTCTCCATTAATCCTCATTTAACAGCCGGCGCGGAGAGAAGCTCGGGTAGAAAAGACGCCCCGTCTCAATTAAAGGCAAATGACAAAAAAGCATGTTTGAATTTTTTTTTCTAGTCTGTTGAATTACATGGTTAAACGGGTATGAGAGTGAAGTTAATTGTGGTGCGTGCTCATACTTGGCATTTTAATGTAGTTTAACAAACTGAAAACAAAAATAAATGCTTCAGACATAACTCAAATTGCTTCCTATAATGTCATTTTTTTTTAAATAATAACAACGGTGATACTATAGTAAATTGCAGGAACCATGTGTTTTTGCAGAAAATTTATTTGCATATTTATCAGCATAGGTTCAGTACGAATGTAATGCTAAAACATGGTTAGCTGTGAAAAAATAATCACGAATTTGTGGTAAATGTGGTTTTACTACATGGTAACTGTAGTAAAACCAAGGTTCATTTTCCTTGGGGTGCACTCAAGGATGGATCTGAGTGATATTTATCGACAAAAATATAGGACCTTCCAGGTGAACTAATAAACAATGAAGCAGCAACAACAGTGAACACCTTAGCAACCACCCAGATGACACTAGCAACCCCAAATCACTGCCCTAGATCCACCTATACCACTTAACAACCACATAGCGATGCCCTAGCAACCAGTTAGAAAACCTAAGCAACCACATAGCAACATTTTAACATCACCCTAGCAACCACACAGAATCCCTCCGAACACCCCGGGGTGTTCCGAACGTCATGAAAAAAACGTAAATGTAACCGTAGCAACCACATGGAAGTGTTGTAAGAAGACACTGGAGACCATAAAATGAAATTTTACTTGGACGTACAACATTGTTTTATCATATTTGAGTTACATCAATGTTATGACAGGACACAGCATGCCCACAATCCTTGCAAAACTAACAGCAGATATCTGGGGCACAACTTTCCCGGCTGAAGGAGGGAAAAAGAAAAAATGGCTTCGGCGAGCCTCCACATTCCCTTGTTTATTCGTGATGAAAGACAAAAACCCTCTTATTAAAACCTGCAGAGGGAAACTTCTCACTGACGGGCACAACTTCTTCTCTTTAAACTCTGATCAGGGCGAGCGTATTCCAGCTCATCGCTCTCTCTCATTGTACAGAGCATGACTTCAAAGATTCTTCGCTTATGCATGCAAATCGCTCACAAGCAGCCCCAAAAACCATCTGCTGTCACACAAATTCCCTCAGACGTGCAGTTACAAGTTATCACGTGAGAATCTCGTCCCTTTCCTCCACCGGTTAATCCAGAATCAAAGTGCATGGGCTCAAATATTGCGACGGCTATCGACGGCCCAACGTCAGGACTTTACCCAACTCATCTGAAAGCAAACGTGAACGTGATGAATAATAACGAAACTAGCAATCCACTAATGAATCGAAAACACCTGGAGATATCCAACAGGAGTGTTAAATTCTAAGTGTGCGGCAAAACAGACGGGTTTACCTCCAGCAGACAGACGTGAGAGAGGAAACACGACTCATTAGCGTAGGTTCATCATTGCTTGAGAGAGATAATCCCGTTTTCGCGACAGAATTTGACACCTTTTGCTCGGCGCTCAATGATGAAACTGGCCTTGTGAGAAGTACAACCCGTAAGTTTCCAGACAAGACCGCAAACGCCTGTTACCTAAACTATGACAAAGTCAAGTTCACTCACATGGAATGGCACAACATAGAATATTACACTCAACCAGGAGCACACTAGAACAAAAGTGTATCCTTAAATACTGGCTTATTTGAAAGCATTTTAAAGGGACAGTTCACCCCAAAATTAAAATTCTTTCATCATTTATTCACCCTCATGTCTTTTCAAACCACCATGACATTCGTTCTTCTGCAGAACATAAAAAAGCAGATATTTTGAAGAACGTTGGTAACCTAACAAAATTGACTCCAATTGACTTCCATTGTATGACACATTTCTCAAAATATCTTCTTTGGTGTTCCAGAGATGAAGTCATATGGAATAACATAATGGTAAACAATTGAGGAGAATTTATGCCAAAAATAAACATTTTGTACTTCCAACTCCATTTAACGAGTTTCACCATAGTTGAATCCATTGGAAATGCCCTTAAAGGGACAGTTCACCCAAAAATGAAAATCCTGTCATTATTTAACTTACCCATAGATTTTTCCAAACCTGTATACATTTCTTTGTTCTGCTAAACACAAATTATCATTTTTGAAAGAATGTCGGTAACCAAACAGATCACATCCCCATTGATTCCCAAATTTATTTTCCCTACAATGGTAGTAAATGGGGGATGAGATATGTCTGGTTACCGACATTCTTCGAAATATCTTCCTTTTGCGTTTAACGTTCATACAGGTTTGGAACAATCTGAGGTTGATTGAATGATGACAGATTTTTCACAATGAACACATTACTACATTATTATATTTAACCATAAATGATCCATGATACCTGGTGGAAACAATGGACCCACAGCAAACTAAACACTCACAACTGAAGAAAATAAAGACCGCAGCACTCTTAAAAAAGAAAACATTGGATGTGATGTGTGGGGTGTCCGCCCCTGCTGTGAGATGAACAGGTTTGGAGTGCACAGGAAAGCTCCGGTCAAAGTCATATTGAATTTCCATACGGGCGATTCTCCCGACCGCCTCTTCATTTATTTTCATTTGCCGACGGTGAGATGCGCTAACAAACTGGCCTGATGACTAGACTGTGACGGGAGCGCACCTCTGTGTGTGTGTTTGACAGCTGTGCACACACACGCTCAGAATTAAATCCAGAATTATTGGTCCGTTTTGTGCCGGCTGGTCGAGCCAAATCTCTACTCTGTATGTGTGGAAACACTGGACACAGCTGGCCAGGACCAAATGAGATTAAATACGGAATGATGGAGAGAAGATTCTTCACCAATCCCATCCGATTATCTGTCCATCCTCTCACAGCGCTTCAGATTTCTCATTTCTCACTCGTTTCTTTCTGAAACACGAATTTCATGTTATCTTGATGCCTGAGTGAAATTCATTATACAATTTACGTCTCTAATGATGGAGCTCGGCATCAATAAGTCAGCTGAACAATAAGATAAACTCCACTGCTGCATCCATGCAACGGTTGCTAGGATATTACGGATGCGGTGGTTTTCTGACATGGAATGGATCCATCCTTCATTGTGAGTTTATGGGACATTTTAAATCACATTTTATCGCCTGCCAGGCAAAATCTTAGGAGGCCTCTCCTCAAGCAAGCCCTTGATTTGACGTTTTCAAAATCCAGAGTTGGACAGTTCTTCAGTATTCCACTCTCAAGTGATTTTTAAGTATGTACTTTATCAGAGTGGTTTCCCTTTGGAAAAATGTTACTTTATTGCTTTCTAGTCCACTACATTACTTCATACTTTTACGGTATGCATATTTTTTTACTCAAAATTTAACTTTTTCATTGTAGATTTTTAATATAGTGTTTTTACTTTGGAAATAAATTACTTTATTGAATTATAAGTACATACTCTTTCATACTTTAACATCAATAACTTTAAATTAGATTTAATACTTTACTCAAAAATTAATACCTTACTCACTAGTACTTCAGTAAAAGTAAGTAGGCCCTACTAGATTTTTAATATAACATACTTTTAGTAAGTTTATATTTTTTTTACCGTTTATACTTATGTGCATTTAAAATCTAGTACTTTCTTAATTATTTTTACTCAAATCTTTTCTAAAAAAAACGTATCTGGTACTTTTATCAGAGTACTTTTACTTTGAAAAAAAATTACTTCACTGAATTATAAGTACATACTCTATCATACTTTAACATCAATACATTTAAATTAGATTTAATACTTCGGTACATAATTTTTATGCATATTTTTTACAAAAAAGTTGTACTTCAGTAAAAGAAAGTAGGCCCCACTATTTTTTTAATATAGCATACTTTTATTAAGTATATATTTTTTTACCGTTAATACTTATGTACATTTAAAATCTAGTACTTTCTTAATTATTTTTCCTCAAATCTGTTTTCAATGTACTTTTACATTGAAAAAAAAGCATGTTTTGTTCGATGATAAAAGAAAATCTCAGAAACAATCTCTACATGTCTGTCTTTTATTATATCGACAACTGCAACGTGGTTATTTATTCTGTTGCCTGTGTTGTCTTTAACATCTCACTGAACATGATGCGATCTAGTGGATTCTCACGAATAACATACACAAATAATGGATTCCACATTTGATTATGACAAGCATTATTTTTAAAATAGGCTTTAACTATCAAGATATGATACAACTGACGATGTACTCTACGTACATCGCAAACCATTGAAATATGTTTAGAAATGTAGAGGTGATTTAAATGCCGAAAACATGTCTCCCAACAGGTTCAATGGGCTTTTAGTGCACTGTTGCCCTCACTAATATGGCGGCACTGTTGACGTATCGTATTAGCAGAGCAAAGTGGCCAACTAGGCGCCTACATTTAAAAAAAATCGTATTAGTTTTAATACTTCGGCTCATACTTTTATGCATATTTTTTATCCAAAAAAGTACTAGATTTTCAGTATTAAAGTATTAAAGGTAAAAACAAATAAACATTATTTACGAAGTGGAGTGGAGTCAAAGTATATTATTCTCAATAATTTAGTTAAGTAAAATTTTTCAAGGTCAAAACACTCATGTACATTATTCCAACGTCGGTCCTGTATTAGAGCAAAAATACTAAAGTACTGTCCACCTGTCAAATTCAATGTGTTTGGGATGTGATACACACACTACAAGAGTAAAGTCATGTGACATCAATACTTTAAGTATATACATTTACATTTATTCATTTGGCAGACGCTTTTATCCAAACCAACTTACATTGCTTTATCCTATACATTTTACATAGGTATTTGCAATCCCCTGGGATCGAACCCACAACCTTGCGTTGCTAACGCAATGCTCTCACCACTGAGCTACAGGAAAGCTATATGTCAGGAAAGTATATGTCTACAGTAGATACTGCAAAGTATGCAAAAGTTTAAAGTTTGAGTTTGGAGCTTGTGACTGTACTCTAAATGTATCTCCCCTAAAGCCTGAGCGCTCTGAATGTGTGTGTGCGTCTGAGTGTTTGAACTGACCATCACAGCGCTCGGGCATCAATGTAAACACGGTGTGAGGAGATCAGATTCTCCTCCAGCTGGCTGCTGAATAAATAAAGCTACTAAAAGCTTTGCAGGTCGTGACAGTGATTCGCACGCCGTCTCTTCTGGGAGATCAAGAGAACCTGTGTGTTTATAATAAGTAAACGGCATAAAAACACCTGGCAACATTTCACAGGAATGCTTCATTATGTAAATAAATATTAATGATAATAGTAGTAGTGGTGTTTGAGTTGTTTTTGAGTGTTTGATCATGTTTTATATGGTATATTAACTGTTATGTTCAGTGGGTTTCTCTCTTCGTTCTGGTTTTAGTTTCACCAGCACGAACCGCTCAGCGCTCCAGAGCTGTCAGTCAAAAGGCCGCTGGGTAACTACTATACAAACACAATTATCACACTGTGATGGTCCTGCTTAACACAGCCACCTAAACTTAGCAAATCCCTGTGGTCTCCTAATGCTAATTAGCTTCTTTAACCAGAACTGAGAGAGAGAGAGAGAGAGAGAGATACAAAGAGAATTGAAATCTCTCAAATTTGAGAATTTTCAGAATTTCGATGTTCTTTTAATGTATGTATGTGTGTGTGCTTGTGTGCATTTGTGTGTTTGCGTTCTCCTAATAGTAATGAGGAACTTTAACAAGAACTGAGAGAGAGAGAGACATAGAGAGAGAGAGAGAGAGAGAGAGAGAGAGAGAAACAAAGAGAATTGAAATTTCTCAAATTTGAGAATTCTCAGAATTTGAGAATTTAGATTTTCTTTTAATGTATCTAAGTATGTATGTATGCATTTGTGCATGTGTATGTGAGCGTGTTTGGTCTCCTAATAGTAATGAGGGACTTTAACTAGAACTGAGAGAGAGAGAGAGAGAGAGAGAGAGAGAGAGCGAGAGAAAGAGAGATACAAAGAGAACTGAAATTTCTCAAATTTGGATTTTTTGTCTGCATGTGTGTGTGTCTGTGTGTGTGTGTGTGTGTGAGAGAGAGAGTTTTAACTAAAAAGAGAGAACAAAAAAGCGTAATTTCTTTTAAAAACAATTCAAGATTTTGAGAGTTGTGAACATTATATACAACAACATTACACAACTATGTGCTTCATTGTTTTTACGAACAATTCTTGCATTTAAACTTTGACCAACAAACTTGTACGTACAGCTCACACACACCATGTACGCAGAGCAGATAGGCTACACACACACAAACTCGCTTACAAATGCATGCAAATGAACGTGTCTCGCTCGGGACGGACTCGCGGCGGCTGATTAGCTCCGTGGAGACAGGCCTGACCTTTCCTTAAGATCAACATACATGCGTCTGCGCTTTGGCGACAGTGTTTTGTGGACGGCTCTCTTCACTAAATGTCAGCGCACTAAATGAGCGGAGACACCCGCCAGTCCGCCCGCCGTTCGCCAAGCAGCTGCGCGGGCTCCTTTCTGTCCCCTCAGCACTTCTGAAAGTCTGCGTCCGGAAGCGCAAACTCGAACAAAGACTCGGCAGCACAAAAGGGGTCAGATGTAACATTCAAAAACTGCAATACTGCACAGATTTCTCATGTTATGTGCACAGCCTAGCGGTTCTCGGATGCGTTTATCTCCCGGACACCTGGGTGAGTCCGGCGCAGGTGACAGTGGGCACACACGACCCCTCCCGTAACGGTTTGGTCATCTTTTCTAAAAACAGAACTTCTATTTCAATCGGCACGGCTATGAGTAGTCAGCACGCATCCAATCACTGACATGCGAGCTGTAATTATATTTTTTTGAGGCTTTTGTGCTGCTGGGAGTCACGTTAGATACTTCTCTCTCTTTATTCTCTCTCTGTGTGTCCATCTCTCTGTCGATCTCGTGGGTGATAACGGCGACTGACACGCAGACGTGTTGGATAATTAGGTTCTGAAATCGGGGCGATGATCTGGGAACCGTCAATCAAAGCAGCCGGCAGGCGACCCAGGAAGACTAACGCTAGCGTGGGCCGAAACTCCAGCTACATCCATTCCCAAATCTACAGCGTTCATTAAAATGATTTTCTCTTAAGCACTGCCAGATTCGTGAGTTTGGAGTCATTTGTTTTTTCCCCTGAAGTGCACTAACGTTACAGATTCAGACGGGATTGGTTTTCTAAACGATGTTTGTGTTGCTGTACAATTAACAAGGCAGAATGCGTGTCCTTTTAAAGCTCCAATTACGAGTCGGGCGATTAGGAAAGGTCTAGCCAACATGTGCAATTAGTTTATATTATTATACATCATTTTTATATCCATAATACTTAGAAATAAATTAAAGGAATAGTTCAACCAGGAATGAAACTTTTGTCATATTTCCTTACCCATGAGGGGAGCCTTAGTTCTGCGAAACCAAATTGTGTTCTTTTTTAAATAATATGTGTGTGTTTATGTAATATATGTGTGTTGTATATTTTTATATATGGCGGTTTCATCCGCAAGAACATAAACAAAGGTTATGTGCCCCAAACTTAAAGGCACAGTTCACATCATCACACATTATTTACTCACCCTCTTGTCCTTTCAAACCATAATGACTTCTCTTTTGCGGAGCACAAAAGAAGATATTTTAAAGAAAGTTGGTAACCGAACAGCACTAATGTATAGACACAAAACCAATGCAAGTCAATGGGGGCCAGTTAACAACATTCTTTGAAATATCTTCTTTGGTGTTGTGAGGAAGGAAGAAAGTCACCTAGAAAAAAGGGCGAGTAAATGTTTTTTATAAAATGATTTAATTATATTTTTCATTTTTCATCACTTTAACTTCCTGTAGACCTCCACAAGGTCTTGAATTTCATTTAACAATATTAATATTAGTTAAATATAAAATAAATTGTTATATTACAACCAAACGCTGACCGGAATTTAACTTCGGGCCATGCGTTTGCGTATATAATAAATATCTACATAAATATATCCATGTATGTTAATATTTTATGTATAAATCTGAATAAAAATTACACTTATTTCTTGAATATACTCGTCCCTTTGTGAAATGTATACATGTATATAAATATTCAAACCACACACCTGTACACATATTATATAAACACAAATATTTATTTTGGAATCGGTTAATCTATTTTCAAATTTGACTTATGTAAATGATAAATTATATATTTTTCTTTTCTTTTAAACTTACAACAGAGATTACCTTAGCAATTTTCAGTTCTAGGACATCATTGACTACCAATTTGTCAGAAGTGCCCCAGAACTGTTTGCTTTCCTAAAATCTTCAAAATATCCATTATTAGGTTCAATAGAACAAAAAAATTGAACTTTTCTTCAAAGTTGGTAGTGAATGCTGTTCCAGAAATAAGAAATTGCTAACATTTTTCTAAATATCTTTCTTTGCATTCAACAGAACAAATACATTAATATGGGCTTTGAATAAGTTCAAAGTGGTGACATAAGTAATAATGGTGACAGAATTTTCATTTTTAGATGAACTGTCCCTTTAAGAAGTGGTATGCACATGCAGCCACAGGAGGGCACGGCCTGGAGGCGGCCATCTTGGCTTTTCTGTAGCTTTGGTTCTAAAAACATTTCGTCAACCAATTAGATGTGACAAACTACTCCAGAGCCGCAGGAAGATGACGTCCAGACAATAATGACCATGCAAAAAAATCTTATTTACACATCAATACACCTACTTTTGAATGTTATCACAATAAAGAAAGATGTCTTTTGTTATGATTTCCAAGGGTTGTCGAATCTCAACAAGTCTGTAAAATGTAAATATGCTCATGATGCCTTTAAACGGGCCAGCTTAGTTTGAGAGAGAGAGAGAGATTTAAGTGTGCAAGTCTGAAATTTTCTACGTAGTCAAACTCTCTCTTTCCCATCAAATAAATACCAGCTTAAAAAGAAAAGAGGTACTCGAGGACTGCGATATGAGAGGGATTTCAATGCACTTTTACTAATGAAATTTCGCGAAAATAAGCCCAGTTGAGACATTAACCATCTTTATTGTGCCGGCTATGGTTTTAAATAAATGAAATTTCCCAGATGATTGAATAGCGACGAACGGCAGATACCATCACACGCTATCGTTTCATAACTCGTCTTTAAGGAAATTTTGTAAGGGCTCAGACAGGCTCGGGGAACATCAAAGCCAGGCTTTAGCTTACACGCTACAGTCAGAATCTCGCAGGCTCGCTATCACGGCTCAAGCTCAGATAACCGCGCTGTCTGCCGGTCGCAGCCTTCTGCTGATAATTACACCCAACATGAACATTAAACACCTGCACCGTTATCACCTGTGCCATTGGACGGCTCATCCCAGACCAGGCTCCATCCAATACCATCGCACGGGAACTCTGGGTTCGGTGAGCGCCGAGGCCAAACCACACAAACATTTTCAATCGATGGAGAAGGTCCAAATGGAAACGGATGATTCAATCCATTAAATGGAGTTTGTTGGAGGATTGACTCTCGCTGACGTGGTCCTGCTCTGTTGAGTGAGGCCAATTTCTCCGCTTCTCTGGAGCCACGAGTGAATGATGAGAGAGCAGAAAATATCAACATCCAACGCTTTACTCTGAAAGATCTTTCAGAAATGAGACTTCTTGTCTAAATGCTAAATCGTATTTAATAACAGGGATGACTCTAAATTGCCAAAAAAACGAAGTCAAATTAATGTTCTGTTCTCACAATAGATCCACGTTATTAAATAAAACGTCGATATCAAGAAAACATTCAGGTAACAAGTAAATATTACGCATTTAAGAATAGTTATCTTATGAAAACGATGGAATATCAAATGTAACGTTGGGAATTACGTTGTGACAAAAACGTCCATAATAAATGGATGATTCTCACGAAATCTTGCTTTTGAGATGTCAAACATGATTTTCTTAAAAACACTTTATATCATTTAACACAAGGTGTGACTTGTCTAAAGGCGTTCATTGCAAAACTTTTACTGATAGTTTAACACAATTTTGAAAAAAATGACAATTTACAAATTTTCTTTACCGTAACCATTTAAAACGGAAAAATCTCATAGCATGCTAAAAACAAGTCAAGCCATGATGCCTAAGCAAGTGTTTATTGATCTTACATTATAAGACATTAATCAATTATATTTAATGGAATATTATATGTGTAAAATTTCTTTAATTTGAAAAACTACCTGTATCGGTAATGAGAAAGGGAAAAAGTTGTGTATACAACGTGAAAAAGCTAGAAAAATATTAAGTAATTTGTTAAATTGTTAGCCATTTAAAAGGTACTAGTAAATGTGTTTCTTCACATCAAATCAAACATAATGTAAATATCTTTGTGTTTTTTGAGGATGAGAATATCAGTCCTGGACACTTCTTTCTTTCACTATTTCAAAATTTGTATTATATATAAATATTCTGTCAATCATTTTTTGGTCATTTTTGTCATTTGAGAACATCTAGTAGAATATCCAATTGTTTTGTCACAATATTTAAATTTTACTCTCTTTAAATTACAGCATATAATGCACTCACACAAATCGGAATGTGTTACGGTTATGAAAATTTCTGCAGAAAAAGCAATAAAATACATAAATAATTCATGAAAAAATTATGTTTTGTCCATAGTAGACAACACAATGATCTTTATTACAATCATTTTTTGTGTTCCCGAATTGTATAATTCAAATCTTTACTGTCATGATGTTTCAGTGGTCTCGTGAGAATCACCCAAATCAAAACTATGTTATATTTTAGTATCTTAAGTGTAGTTTAGTGCAGATTTGTTTACTCTGAGCTACGGAAATGACAGAAAAGCAAATATTATTTCAGGATGTCCGTTTTTATCCTCATTTTCTGTTATTGTATAGAACAGAGCAATGTAAACATTCGGCCTCATAAAATCATACAGAAGAAAAACAACAGGAAGGTGCTGAAATAATGACAGGTTTTAAAAGTGCTGTCCCTTTAAGCAGTGCAAATCAACAACAAAGTGTTCTGTAGGTGTTAAAGGTCTTCACAACAGGGCAGGAAGACAGACACTTCAATGGCAAAACTGCTTTAATTGATGCTCGAGACACGTCTGCGAGTGAGCGAGACAGAGAGAGAGACAGATGTGTGGCTAACAGATAAATCACACAGCTCTATAATCTCCTCTTTCGCTGAAATAATGATTCTTCCGTCTAAGACCGGTTTAATCCGTAATGGAGCTTGGTTAGAGAGAGAATTGGTTTAAGTACCCTTTATAGGGGAATTCATTGGTGTAAACAAGTTAGAGCCTCACGTTTGGGGTTTGGTTTTAAGGAGACATGGGTTACCAATAGCTTCCATCAGAAATACCCTCAGATGAGGTTCTCCTCCCACAAAAGACCTCAGTGTGGGTTCTCTGATATAACAGGCGTCCTGTGGGCAGATTTACAGACGGGGACATTTTCTCGTTACTAGATGCAAACAGACTCTCTGTTATGAAACCAAGAGAAAAGCCTTCCCAGACATCACATCCACATTTATGTAACACATTATTTCAGTAATCTTCCATCTGAGGTATTTTTCTCTCCAACTTGAATTTGTCCAATTTTGAAATGGAAAGTAGATTTGAACATCTGTTTTGCGGAGAGGGCAATCCCATAATGCATTGCAGCAACCCCCAAATGTTAGGATTTAACAGCAAACCAGTAGACAATAACCGTGATATTAATAACTGCGAATTGATATCGTACTAATACGACACACATGATAATATCATAAATAATCAATATAACAAATGCAAAATTCTATCAGTAGCATTTCAGATATATCATGACCATTAAATCATTTTGCACGATAATCATGTTGTGCAAATCTGATCTTTCGACCGCCCTAAATGATTTATTAATCATAAATGTTTATTTATTTTATATTACACTACACATTTGATGAAATCCACCCCTGGTATCTGGCTGACATGTCAACATAGTAGTAAAAAGAGAGAATATGCAAAACAAAACTAAATATGAATTTGATAGCATCGCTATATTTGCAATGTATTTTTACCAGAACTCAATAATAATAATAATTGGGCACAATAATCGTCTAGTGAAAATCTGATATTGTGAGAGGCCTAAAAATATATGTAACCTGAGATAGCGGACAATATTTCAGTCCAATTTGAAAAGAGAATTGAATGTTACTTTTGGGAGAGGGCAATCCCATAATGCACTGCAACACAATCAGTAAAAAATTATAGGGATGTCACAAGAAACCGCCTGGGTCAATAACTGCGATATTAATAATCACGATTATTAATATTGTCCTAACACTACATATATAATAGGCCTACCGTAAATAATCCAGTGTCAATATCCGGCTCACACGTTAACATAGTAATAAAAAAGGAGCAAACGCATACGAACGAAACTAATGATGAAATTGTTAGCATTATTGATTTATCAATTATTTCAATAGATCATTAATATTGTCATCACAAATTATTATGGCCACGATAAAATATAATTTTTGTTAAGTTTAGTTAGCATGCTCCTTACGTAGGCAGCAGACGACACACTACGCTTTAAAAAATAAGCCCTAGTTTTCCCTCCTTACACACCAACAATAATAAAATCAGATAAATGTTCTTTGAAGGTGATGAAAACACTAATTGCTCGGCGAAACACACTTGTTACTTCAGCCGGTCACGCAACACCATTTTAATTATTTACACCAAAGCCTAATTAGTTCTATCCGAGGCGAACACAAGACCCATTAAAGAGAAATCAAAGCTCGAACACCTCGCTACACGTCGGGCTCGCTGTTATACACGTGCACACAGACGTCACGGCGGCTGGAATGCTGTCGGATGTAATCACAAGAGTCTGAATCTCTAATAAAATATACAATGTTATTAAGCGTGGAGTAGAACTGCTGATGTAGGACGAGTTATAACCTTTCATATCCTGATGAATATGGAATCGGGGCCCGAAGGAGACCAGCGGCGCACTTGCAGAAAAGCCTTAACAAATATCAGCTGTGACCGATGTACATGACCTCAGAGCGTCACCCCTGGTCTGATGCTCATATGAAAAAATGAGTCGCTTGAGAGAGGAAAATTTAATAAGGACGACTGATTAAGTGTGTGCGCTACAGCGTTGCCTATGGATACAACCTCTATGAGATATGACACGCCTTTACCTGATATATCGAATGAGGTCCACAATACCTGGAAAGTCTTCCAATAACGTTCTCATTCATCTCAATGGTAATTCCCCGAAGCGGCAAACAGTCCAATGCTGGACACAATTTGACGTTGTAAATGTCTTTAGACCACCATGTGAAAATGGCATCACACACACAGTACTTAAACACTATGTATTAAAAAGAGAAACATTTACGTTAATTTCGTGCACTGATAATAGAAATCTACTATACTGTACAAAAAATCCGTGATATTTTGAGACAAACCGAGCATCATAAATATTGCTATGAATTTACTGTCATGAATCAGAAAGCAGGTCTCTGAAAAAGCGTATGTTTATTCTATATTAAACTTAATTGATTAAAGGCAACAATGTGCTCCATGGTATAATATATAAGGTGCATTAAGGTTTTATTTTAGTCACACATACAGTAAAGCGAACGCAGTGTCCTGACTAAACAAACCTTAACTGGAACGTCCTACTGCAAACTTTCCAATTACAGGAATGAAAAATGGCCGGCGCCTATTGTGCCGTGATCGATCGTACTGTTACCTATAAATCTTCTGACCTACATACGGAAGTAAAACGAGGTTAAAGATTCAGTCCACGAACAAACTCTAGTCAAAGATTTTAGCGTTTAATTTGAAACACAAAAACACAAAAAAACAGACAAATAGATATAGTACCACTGTACAGAATTTTTGTAATACCAACCTAGACCAATGCTTAAAGCAGATTAAAGATGTATTGTATATGCATCATGTGAAAGACAGATCGTTTAATATATTCGAGGATGTGAAGGTAATCCATAAAATAATTATGTTATTTGTATTATTTGGCGATTCAGGAGTTTAAAAGCAGAATTTAAAGGGATAGTTCATCTTTCATTATTCACTCACACTTTTTGTCATACCAAACCTGTATGACTTTTTCTGCAAAACACAAAAGAATATATTGTGAAAGTCCGTAACCAAACAATGCTGAACCCCATTGACAACCATTGTATGAACACAAAACCACAGAGACATTTCTCAAAATATCTTCTTTAGTGTTCCACAAAAGAACGAGTCAAATACAGGTTTCGAACAACTTTGCGGTAAATAAATGACAACAGAATTGTATTTTTGAGTGAACGATCACTTTAATAGTCTCCGACATTTTAACTTTACCCTCTATGAACACACAGTTAACCGCCACGCAAATGTGTAGGGCCCCGCAAGCTTGGGGCCCCCAAGTGGCTGCAAGCAGTAAAATTATTTGATGCAATGAAGCGCACGGTGCTCAAAAATTAAAGAAACCAAAAGAAAAGACATCTAATACTAATTTTATGAATATAGCAAAACAATGCTATGAAAAGAAGCATGAGAAGAAGAATCTTGCACCTTTTACTTTCCTATACTGTAGCTAAAAGCATCGTGCATTATTCTGAATAAAACAAAGGACACTTTTTCATCCTAAAACCAAGAAGGTTTATTCTTACAACACACTGTCGAGAATTTTTTGTGCTGTTATGCGGTTCAAGGTAAAATAAATCCAGTTTATATATGTATGTATATGTGTCTCATTAATTCCATGTTCTCAATACTGCCGTGAAATTCAAACAAAAATGTTAGGTAATGTATAGGGGGCCTCGGGTCTAGACTTTGCAAAGGGCGACCAAAATGATAAACATACCCCTGGGAACAAAGTACAAGAAATGCAAAGAATGTTCTACCTACAATATTAGAATATCATCCTGGACCATGCAAGTGTGCAAATTATTTCTCATCGAAATAGGCTTTCATACCACATGAATCAAACTCTTACGTCAAAGGTATTTGGCAACAGAATCTCTTAAGCGCAGGAACCCTTAGTGAATAAAAAGCAGAACAGCTAACAGATTTGAGAGGCGGCACACGCAGCGGCGCGTTCAGTTGACGCATATGCGCCCGTCTCCAGAGCCACTAAACACTGGAAATGAAAAACAAAAAATGCGTGGCGAAACAATTGATGCGTTATTTATTTATAGTTAATTCGACCAGACCAAAACCTTGAAAAAGCACCACGGCAAACCAGATAAGCAATGTCCTCTGGGATCTGAACGCAGGCTTTTCTCATTAAGATAGCACTATGGTTAAATTCTCTCAAGAATAAAAGTTCTCAAAACAACTGTTTTTCGCATTTCCGAGCACGAGACAAACACGTTCCCGAGAATCCTTTCACATTTTCCGAGAGACCCCAATGTTTAATAGATGCAAGTACAAATACAGAATAACATTCTCCTGCTGTGTTTGCCGGCTTGGGTAGACCGACGGAGATAAAATGTGTGTTTATACTATTTATGAATGCCATTATAAAGCCTGGGATACAATGGCATGGGATTTACGAAAAGTTGAGGAACTTCTCTGCAAAACATTTCCTGAAACTGTGAGCTCCACACTTGGAGAAAGCACGTCGTCGGGGACGAAAGTCTCCTGAGGAACAAGCAGTCACGCTGTCATTCAAAATCCAGGCGTGTGACGCCGGGCGACGCACTGGGCTTGATTTATAGATGTTTAATGCTGTTTTTTAGCATATGGAAATCAGGAATCCCTATAAAGACTCCCGGCTCCCACAGGAACGTGCCAGTTTTTACGGTTTACTTTATTCAGAAGCTCTCAGAAGTTCTTACCAAGATATCAATTTACCCCAATGAGTGCGTTTACATTCACAGTCTTACTCAGAATATGCTTAAAAAACTGATAACAAGTAGGTCATGTGAACACGTACAACGGTTTCTTTTATCGGGGAAAGCTCATATACGGAGTAAGCAAAACCCATGTCATGTAAATGCCTTTACCGTTTTTTTCCCTCAGTTTTGTTTATGTGCGCATGTCTGACAGTACAATAGTAAAAGTCCGAAACGGAAGTAATAGTAAAATAACATATAAGAGTCTTGCAGTTGATGTAAAAATAAAGAACTATGGTTGCATATGCAGGTACTGCAGACATGAGAAGATATATAAAAAAACAGCTTGACTGTTTCCACAGCTGTTAAATATCAATGTGTAAGAGCAAAACTTTGAAGATTTAAAGATTTGATTTCTTTTGATTTCTAATTTTTGACGAGCACTTAAAAAAATGAATAAAGATTGTAGAGGCAAAACAATATGGATTTGGGTTCATTTGATGAGAAATGTTTGAATCCATATTGAGATCTTCAATAATATTGACGTTTGATTGCAGCCGTGACAAATCTCAGCTCATTTTAAGACGTTGACATCTCTTACGAAACTCCAATTGCCTCTTTTTCTCACAAGAAACATTTAAGACGCAGATGAGACTTTAAGCAAAAGTTTCCATTTGCTCTCCATTCAATCTCCCTTGATGTCTAGGAGAAAACCCTGAGATATCAGATATCTCCTCTGCGATTTTTATTCCCTAAGAGTAATTTTAACTTCTCTAGTTTAAAGTCATGTCAAAATAAAGTTATGATTTGTAGTTCCAAAACAAAACTACACCCCGGCAAACATAACCGTATCATTTTGGAGAAGATCAACAACGTACAGTAGTTTAATCATTTGTCTTCATAAGGTTAAAAGGCGATACTGTAACTACATTCTGTTCGTGATGTTCTTTATGACCGCCGGCTCACGCCTGAGACTCCACAAGAAGAAAAGAATCCCTCATTCAACTCGGGAGGGACTTACAACATCATGAGATGTTAGTACGACACTTTATATAAAATAAACAGTGATTACTGCAGAAATGGAAGTGCGTTCACCAGCAAAATGCTTCGCTCGGACTGCGCCGAAGAAAGCAAGCAGCCAGCTTAGAGAAATTTTGTCTCAAAGATGCTTATGTAGCGTTCTGAGGGGGCTGACAGCGGCACATTTTAAATCCTCATCTCACAGACGGTGAAAAGGCTACATCTGGAAGAGGGCCGGCAAGTTTACCCCACGTGAAACGACGGCAGATGAAGAGGGGACGGAGACTTAAAGGCCATAATCTGTAAAATACTGAGTAATACTCATTAAATCTGGGAGGAAATGTTTGTGGAATCTTTAGATTTACTTGAGGGGGAATAAAGTGTAAAGCTGTTTACTCAAAGAAACGTGGAAATGAATGTGGAAAGCGCGCCATCTGTTGCTGCGATTCCACAAAATGCTCAGAGTTGAAATCTTCCTTTGGTTTAGCTCATAATGTTTTTAATGTTGGCGAATCACAAGCTCGGAGACACACAGAGATGCGACGTGAGCTTCATTTCTAAACCGCACAACAAAGAAGTGCGTCTGTGCCCAAAACCAAATTGTGTTCTCCTCCGGGAACGACAAACCTTCTGCGTATGGATCTAGGTCAAGTGTATAACAACATCTACATAAAATATACAAACGAACAATTCAACAAACAACTCAAAAATAGAATCAGACTTGCGAACAATTCGTAAGCTGTTTACTTCAATAACGTAAGTAAAAGCTAAAATTTCAACAATTCTGAAAGTGTAAAGTCTGAATGCGAGAGTGCAGATTAAAAGATATATATTGAATGCATGCACCAAACTACTTAAAAAGCTAGTTGTCTACTGGTTGACATTATTTCTAACCTACAACATTTGAAAAAGTTATCTTGCAATAAACAATCTTTTAAATTAACTGCACTGTATAATCATGCAAAATAAAACCAGCAATAAAAAATGTGATCACAGATAACGTGTCCATGTGACGTTGTCGAGTCTCTGCCCCGTTCGTTCTCATAATCAACATTAATTAAGCTTTTATTTTTAAGTAACACGTTGATGCTGATCACCCACACCGGCTTTGTTTTAATCCATTATTACACATGGTTTTAGTAATCATGGTTTTATCGAGGTTAAGCATTAAGAGACAAACAGAAAGGATCCCGTCCAATCACGGGCTGCGGAGGAGTTGAGCTCATGCACATCCTGTCGTTCGGCCGCCCACTAATCTGCTGTCATGTGTGTTCCACAAAACACCTTCTGCTAAATAAATCCACAGTTTTGTAGGAAATGCAGATTTAGAGAGAACACACAAAACCCCCGAGTTGTGCAATATCACAAATGAGATCTCTATTTGCCTGATGGACAATACAATGCGAAGAATAAAATATAAATGTTAGACTTGATGAACGGAATCAAGCTATTTGAAGAGACCAACAATGTGGTTAAGGGATCTTATGTACAAAAATGTACCACCTAGATCACCTTAGTAACCACATAGCATCTTCCTAGCAACCACACTCAACACGCTAGCATCACAGTACCATTCACATTTGCCTTTTATGTCGACTGTTTCATATGCGTCTATTTTAATTTCTTCTCCTCCCTTCAAAATCAGAAAGTCTATTGTATCCTCCTAAGCTATAAAAGATCAACAATTGGCACAATAAATAACACACACACATTCGTAATGCAGAACACACACTTCGCTGTAGAAAGTTTACTTTTATACATCGCAGACACACACACACTTTTCCTCACAACAGCATGAAAGGAACTCTGATAATCAGAGAGTGAGTGGCGCTCTTACGAGAAGCTCTTAACAGTCTGAAGATTTTCTGTTATTCATAACGTTTCCACAGACTCGCATCATTCCTGCTGAGAACATTATTATCATTTCACATCCATTAGCAGAAAATGTGGAGGTGACTCATTTACCTTCGTGTTTGAGGTGTCACCGCAGGCGAGATGCGATGTTCTCATTTGTTGTAGAGCTTCCAGAGGTCACGGGGTTGATTGAGTTTGTGCCGGCTGAAGTTATAAGAATTCATTATAAATCTCATCGCTTCAAGAGAAAGCGCACCAAACAATCCTCGCGGCAGGTAATGTACAGTAGTACATTACATTTACGTTGATCCATACGGCACAGTTTATCCAAAGTGACTTATATTTTGGGGATTAATCCCGCGACCTTTGGAGTGATCTATGAACACATGAACTACAAGAACAACTAACATTAATTGTTCAAAACAAAGTATGCGGTTTCATGCGTGCGCTATTTCACACCAAATACCTGTTTCACAATTCTGTCGGTGGTCCAAACCGGTGTGATTTTATTTCGTGTGATGTCAAGTATAAAGTCAAGCAGCCACAGGAAGCCAACGGTTAAAAAGTGACCAAAACTCTGTTTGAGTCCCTAAACTCTCCATCTAGACTCTTACGTCCCCATAAAATGATTCAGTGCCTATCCGTTTCTCTCCCTTTGATAAAAGTGCCACTTTCCACCTGAGCGATTCGATCGGCGTCAAGCCTGGTGTAAGACGCTCTCATCTCCAACCCGACCGGCACACAAGACCTAAGACACGAACACCAACCGCTGCGAAAAATTGGCATACTCACAGAATACATTCACAGGGCTACCTATTCAAATTCTGTTCGTTCCTCAATCACCCTGTCTAACATCTGAACCCTGTGTTTCTCTTACAAGCGTGTGTGTGTGAGCGTTCTGACAGCTCTACTTCAACGGGGAGTTGAACTCATCCTTTCCAGGGAAGCGAGCAGTATAGGGAGGAGAGACGCATCAATTTCCTGTCAGTGTTGCCTGCGGGTCTCTGCCGTGGAGGCGTTGGGAGAGATAGCGGAAGACAGGCGAGTTATAGGAGCCCCTCAAAGCCTGCAGCGTGCAAACAAGAGAAGAGAAGCTTTGGTGGAAATGTTCTGAGGGCTCTATCAGAACCGACATCACTTCCTGTGTGTGCACGCAGCAGACGGAAACCCTGATGCAAAACAAACTGTGGCAACAAGTGTCCAACAAGATGGCCTTTTTCCCTGTACTTTTTTTAAATAGCCAAGAACTAACAATGATATACTGTATACTGCATGTGACATAAATATACAAGCTATAAGTTGAAAATAAACTAAAACCATAACTGGAAAAGAAAGATTAAAAATGAAATATAATTATAATTATAACAATATTATATTTTTTGTTATTTAAAAAAATAACCCAAAACACAATAATAACATAAAAATAACAAACAAAATTGCTAAAAATGAAAGTAAATTGAACATTACTAAATTATAACTAAACTTTAATAACCGAAAATATATGATAAACAATGTAATTATAAAAACATATATAACTACAATAAAACATATCTATAATAAAAACAAATATTATTAATCAAAAATTCAACATATATCCCAATAATACCATTACTATGATTTCTTTCAGGCTATTATAATGAAATTATACATCACATATTAAGATTAAATGTATGTTATATTATAATTTAATGTATAATGTTATTACAATATTTCTTCAAATTCTTTAAAATAAATAATAATCTTTTTTTATTTAAATATAGCATTTTATTTAAAATAATTTTAACAGATTTTGTAATAATAATGTTATTGTTAATTATTTCATTCATATTTATTTATTATTTATACATACAGTATTAAAATAAAAAACTTTTAATTGAAATATATTAATTGAATTTTTGCATGAATTATCATAATAATGCAGTATTCTGGAGAACTGTATAAACATTATTGTTTATGAATAAGTTTCAGTACAGTGTGCATTACATCTGATACCGTCACTGTACCCATGTTACATTCTTGTAGTAGGGGAATGTCAACATTCAATCCAGCATCTCTTCACAAAGAGGCTGTTCGTCTGTCATCCCACTTGATACGCCGTCTCACCCATAATGGCTTTTTCAACCTCTCGCTCTTGCTTCCGTCAAAGTTTGAATATGACAGAACCATCTCGCTAGCTGTCAATCAAATATACATCCATTTCCCCCCGACTCGACTTCCCCCATTTCATACAGCTGGAACCACTGTGCGAAATTGTTCTGCCAAAACAACTGTTTTTCCAGCCGGTCTGTCCCACCGCACTCGAGACGCGTGTCATATCTCTCAAATTGATCTCAGATTGGGCCTCCTGTCAGGCTCCGTGGCATTTGCAACAGATTGCATCGATGTTCTTTGCACGTGCACTCGTGGTTTCCTAGTTTGTGCATGTACATGCCCACCGACTATATAGAATGACTTCACCGTCATCAGATATGAAATCTCAAATCGTATCTGACGGGAGAATAACAATATATCCTGCTGGGGTCTTGTTTCCAGCTGGTTTCATTCAGCGGAAATGACTGGAACGCTGAAATTAATTAAACTCGATATAAGACTGTGTATACTAACTCTTTTACTTCACTAATATAATGTATTTTTTTACAGTGAAACAGGTTATGAGTGAAGAGAAATTAAAACAAGATTGAATTAAAACCTCCTTAAAACAAGATACGTTTACAAATTGTGTCAAAATGACAATATAATTTGCTTTAACAGAAACCAAATTAAATTCTGTTCTCACTTGTATATCACAATACTATATTATTTGCCAATAAAAAATAATAATAATGTATTTCTAATATAATAAAAAATAAAAATGAATATAATATAATAAAATAAAATATAATATAAAAAAATGTATATATACAAACAAGTTTGTTGGAAATTGTCAGCTCAGTGTAAATAAGGCTTATATCTTATACTATATATTTTGTTTAGAAAGAATCTATTGTTTAAGGACGTTTTGATATTTTTATTGATAGACAAAACGCAATTACTGAAACAGAAACTTATTTTTCTGCAGAGTTTTGACAATTTGCTGTATTGTGGGTACACTGTCCCGCATGGAGATTGAAGGTCGAATTCACCTTCAAGAGCATCTTAATAAATGAAAGTACACGAGCTGTATCCACCTGCACCCTTTGTCCTGAGGATGCTGGTCTGAAACCCACGTCTTACTTTTTTGCCTTCAGGTGGACACCATTGAACTTTAAAGCCAGCGACGATCTCTGCTTAACATGGAGCTATTGTAATATTATAATAAATGGTGCACAATAAGACCAGGAGCATGTGTTATGATAGTAAGCAATGAATTTTGACTTGAGCTTTCTCATCCATGAAACACCGGCAGTTAGCAGCACAGATCAGGTAACAGTGGTAAAACACTGCAGTCTCAATAAAAGTTAATGTCACTCTGCCAGTATAACATTATGGTCACAGAAAGCAGCTCTCTAATGAGCCATGACCTATAGACTTTATCAAACCCAAGAACAGAACCGGTTAAGAGCGTACAAACCGACAGGGAGGCTCAGAGTGAGAGAGAGAAAACTGGAAATGTAATTAGACCTATAAGTGTGAATATCCCCAAGAAGTCCTTGTGTGTGTGTGTTGGAGCTCTTGTCTACATTGTGGGGTCCGGCCAATGTTATATTGTATAATAAATATAATGTTATAAAATATAATACAATAAATATAATATTTATTATACAATATAACACCATGTCTACACAAGTGGCGGCACTGCGCCCATTATAATTTTATAATTTGTCCAAACCGGATGCGACACGACACGACTCGCCACGACAAACCAATACGAACCGGTTGTTGTGTCACGTCGTGCCAATCGCGTCCGGTGTAGCATCAGTGTAATATACATACAAAATAATGTGTCAAAATGCAAAAACAGTTTGTGTGAGAGTTGGGCTTGTGTGTAGAGTAAGGACCTTGAAATATCATTTGCTCTGTAAGACAAAAAAGTCAATGGAAAGTTTGTACTGTATGTGTGCGTATATATAGTTGTTAACACCAAAACTTTCTGTTGAAAACAGCACACACACACACACACACACACAAACACAGAGACGTGCACTGGAACAGACAAAAATAACAAATAATCCACCATGTCACAAGAAATCTGGCAGCAACAACATGATGAAGATTTTCTCTTCTTCTCTTAATCCATTTGAATGAAAGAGTTTCCGTCGCGTTCCAGCCACTTCTGACCATCTTAAGGCAATACAGGGGGAGAGTGAGACAGAGAAAGAGAGAGAGAGACAAAGAATTAGAGAGAGATGGATAGAGAGAGAGAGAGAGAGAGAGAGAGAGAATTAGAGTGAGAGAGAGAGAGAGAGAGAGAGAGAGAGAGAGATGGATAGAGAGAGAGAGAGAGAGTGAGAGAGAGAGAGAGAGAGAGAGAGAGAGGAAGATTTACATGCGTCTATTCGTTTATATTTTCATTTATGTTCTTTACTTTATATTTTATCCATTAATTATCTCTTTATTTTAATCCCACCATATAGCGTATTTTATATCTTGTTTTATGTATAATGTTTCAGCAACACTGTAAGCACAAACAATCATGCCGATTAAACTGAAGTTAAAAACGAAATTGAATAAGAGAAAGTAAAAGAGCGAAAAGGTGCGTGAAGGGCGTGAAAGACAACGTGCGATAGAGGAAAACTGGAAAGAGAACGTGCATGTTTTGTTATGCCAATGAAGCACACTTATATAGAAATAAACCTAAATGTGAGAGAAAGTGAACGAGAGGGTGAACAGGAGAGAGAGTGAGCTCAGATATACAAGTGATGGATATCTTACATCTTTTCATGATGCTAATAATAAACATCAACATGATTATCAGTAGATCTGAAAAGACGAATAAAATATGTTTAACTTCAGTAAACGCCTTCAGACCCCTTATACTTTCTGACTGAATGATGTAATCAACAGCACTGTTCACTTCTGTGTGCACTTCACTCTTCTGGTAGCTGAACGTTACAATTCTCTAAAACCAGCAGAAACTTCTATGCAAAGTGATTTACGCCGTATTCAAACACAGCCACATTCATTTATCTCTTCCAAATAAATCAAAACACACATTTAAATCTAAAACACTTACACACGCAGCGTGAGAGCACTTCTCGATGCTCCTCCAGTGAGAGAAGCGTCGCTCTCCTCGGCATCTGTGCTGGATCCCACGGCTGTGAGCGACAGATGTTGCAATGGGTGGAGAGGAGTCGCTCGACTAGTCCTTAAACACAAATCTGAGACGCGCCATCCCACAGCATCATCCAGCAGACGCCACCCGCATCTGCCCGTCAGGACGCCACGCGACGACCGTGTCTCGAACCGGCCCACCCCAAAAAAACACCTTTGAACTTTATCTAACAGCTAACAAGCAGACAAACACAGTCCGCTACAGCTGCTCTTTTTAGTCTCGTGGGTGATTCATTCAGAGACTTGTGTCAATGGGGAATCGGAGATGAGATTTCTTTGATATCTCAATGATTTCCTTTAGACATCTATGAGATGGAGAGCAAATGGAAACTTTGTCTCATCTGTGTCTCAGATATTTCTCCTGAGAACGAACCAGAGATCTCAGAGTTTCAGAAGATATCTTAACAACGTCTCAACGGCGACGAAAATTTTATTGAAGATCTCAATATGATCTCAATCATTTTCAACAAATGTACCCAAATCTCCACAATCTACAAGCAACTTCTGAGTCACAACGTTTTCCTCTACATCTAAAGACCTTTCCCAGACCACCAAATGACGAGAGATGTCTCAATCTGGCAAAGCTGTGATCCGTTCATCGGATGTAACACATTTCTGGGAGTTGATTTGCTGGAAAACAAGTTCCAGACTGCTAAAACAAGCCTCTCTGAGAAAGATCGCATCACCCGCTTTGCCAAACTTCTCGAAGACGGTGGCATTGATTCTCTGACAGATTTTCAAAACTTTGAGACGCTTAAAGTAGAAACAAGTAAACAAGATATCCTTGAGGACACCTGCGTGTTTTGCTCTGCTCGGTTAAACTAACCCACCCTGAAATGTCACGCAGAATAAAACTCACCGAGGCTGGTAATACGTCAATTTTTCTGTCTAAGTGGTTGTAAAGTTGCTGATGGCGGCAAGTTCTCCTCGCTCACGACATCCACCACACGTCTGAAACCACTAAACCTACACAGGCCCAGAAATGTTGCTCTGTCAAAACTGAAAACGCGCTCACCAAATAAAACAAAATACAAATGCCATATTCATGACAGATGTTATGGTTTCCGTGACAACGCTGAGGGGCCCTGTAGAAATGACAGGGATCTCACACAGACAGATGTTGTGTGTAAATCTGTAGTGGGTTGTCAGGCAGAAGTCTGTACCAGATGGCCGACAGACTCTAAACACTTCACATCACAGAGCGGAGAAACGGCACAGAGTTTGCGAACCGCTCTGCGACAAGGCAAATCCTTGACATTTTTAATGCGCTTTTGCTGAAGAAGAGAGAAATAAAGAGAGCGAGAGCATGAAAGTGAGAGTTGCAGTTTTGAGACCGTCACCACATAATTCTGTACAATACTTGCTGCCAACCAACACACGCCGCTTTTCAACCCAGATTTGGGGATAAAACCGGCATCCTCCACTGAAGCAGCTAAATTATTTTTAGCATTAGGAAGAGAACGAGAAAAAAGAACAGAAAGAGAGAGAGTTGGGTAGTGGGCCGCAGCGTTCGCTGTGGTTCCGGATTACCAGTTGTTTGTAAATCCCATCAGATTGGATTGAGAGAGAAGGAGAGGAAAAAAGAGAGGGAGAGATTTACTCTTTCCAGCCGCAAATCTGCTCGGTCCTTCAGTTTCTCACGTTTAGGAAATTCTCGTGTTGGTCTCTAGTGAGATTTCAATTTGAAGCATTTGAGGTTGAGAGGCCCAAACTACTGTCACTCTACATTCATATATACAGCGACTTTATGAACTCTGTATAAATAAATCATGAATAAATATGCTTGTGTAAATGATAAAAAAACTAATTATAAAACTAAAAGTAAAACAAGTATCTATATCTATCTGTCTGTCTGTCTGTCTGTCTGTCTGTATGTCTGTCTGTCTGTCTGTCTGTCTGTATGTCTCTCTGTTTGTCTGTCAATCGTCTGTCTGTCAGTCATTTGTCTGTCTGTCTATCATCTGTCTGTCTGTCTGTCAATCGTCTGTCTGTCAGTCATTTGTCCGTCTGTCTATCATCTGTCTGTCTGTCTGTCTGTCTCTCTGTCTTTCTGTCTCTCTGTCTGTCTGTCAGTCATTTGTCTGTCTGTCTGTCTATCATCTGTCTGTCTGTCTGTCAATCGTCTGTCTGTCAGTCATTTGTCTGTCTGTCTATCATCTGTCTGTCTGTCTGTCTGTCTATCATCTGTCTGTTTGTCTGTCTGTCTATCGTCTGTCAGTCATTCTGTCTGGCTGTCTATCATCTGTCTGTCTGTCTGTCTGTCTGTCTGTCAATCGTCTGTCTGTCAGTCATTTGTCTGTCAGTCTATCATCTGTCTGTCTGTCGTTCTGTCTGTCTATCATCTGTCTGTCTGTCTGTCTGTCTATCATCTGTCTGTCTGTCGTTCTGTCTGTCTATCATCTGTCTGTCTGTCTGTCATCTGTCTGTTTGTCTGTCTTTCGTCTGTCAGCATATGTCTGTCTGTGTCATCTGTCTGTCTGTTATCTCTCTGTTATCTGTATGTCTGTCTGTCTATCATCTGTATGTCTGTCTGTCAATCGTCTGTCTGTCTGTCAATCGTCCGTCTGTCTATCATCTGTCCGTCTGTCTGTCTGTCTCTCTGTCTGTCTGTCTCTCTGTCTGTCTGTCTGTTTGTTTGTCAGTCACTTGTCTGTCTGTCTGTCTATCATCTGTTTGTCTGTCAATCGTCTGTCTGTCAGTCATTTGTCTGTCTGTCTATCATCTGTCTGTCTGTCTGTCTAACATCTGTCTGTCTGTCTGTTTGTCTCTCTGTCTGTCTGTCAGTCATTCTGTCTGTCTGTCTATCATCTGTCTGTCTGTCTGTCTGTCATCTGTCTGTCTGTCAATCGTCTGTCTGTGAGTCATTTGTCTGTCTGTCTATCATCTGTCTGTCTGTCTGTCATCTGTCTGTTTGTCTGTCTATCGTCTGTCAGCATATGTCTGTCTGTGTCATCTGTCTGTCTGTTATCTCTCTGTTATCTGTATGTCTGTCTGTTTGTCGTCTGTCTGTCCTCCATCTGTCTGTCTGTCTATCGTCTTTCATCTGTCTGTCTGTCTATCATCTGTCTGTCTGTCTGTCATCTGTCTGTTTGTCTGTCTATCGTCTGTCAGCATATGTCTGTCTGTGTCATCTGTCTGTCTGTTATCTCTGTTATCTGTATGTCTGTCTGTTTGTCGTCTGTCTGTCCTCCATCTGTCTGTCTATCGTCTTTCATCTGTCTGTCTATATATCTGTCCTTCTGTCATCTGTCTGACTGGCTATCTGTCTGTCTGTCTGTCTGTCTATATATCTGTTTGTCTGTCTGACTGTCAATCTCTTTATATATATTTCTATGAGTTAACATCAATTACGTTAAAAATGGCAATTTCTGTATTTTTTATCCAACTTTTGAAATTATATTTACATGTATTCCTTAGTTTACAAACCAATGCCAGTAGGAGGATTAAATCTGGAATATGCAAGGAAGAGAATGTACAAGATTTTTTATACATAAGAAATAGACAGTTATTGGTTAGTCAGATAGATGCGGCACAGGTATAGAATGTTTGGAGCTGTTGTGAAGGATGCTGTGGTTTGGGTGGAGGCTGGCAGTTCATTCCACCACAGGGGAACCGAATGAGTAAATTTTTTTGCAAGCGATTTGGTGCCTCGCTGTGATGGAACACCCAGGCGTCGCTCATTTTCAGACCGAAGATGACTGGAAGGGATGTAGACTGGGAGCAGTGAGTTAAGGTAAAGGGGCCATTTACCGTGATCGTTCTGAAGGCCAGTGTCAGCGATTTAAACTTGATGCGGGCAGCAACTGGCAGCGAGGGAAGTGAAACCAAGAAGAGTGTTAACAGGGGTACTTTTAGGCTGATGGAGAACTAGACGTGCAGATAAATTCTGGATCAAAAATGATTATATTGTGATAAAGAGAGAGAAAATAATACCACAAAATGTCAAGATTCATTCAATCTGAGATCTGAACTTTTTCCCTCTTTATTGCAAGTTACTTAACATAATTTTTTAATAGATTTACTTGGATACATAAATGAACATGTAAATATGGACATTAAACTGGCATTTGTCGCTGAATCATATCTGATCTAAACCTAAAATATTTGATCGTCTCCCACTATTACTACATTCAAATCTTTGCTGAAGACACGCTTTTGTTCCGTAGCTTTTAAATGGCATAAAAACGTTTGTAAGAACGTCAGCTGTCCATTAACATTACTTATTTATTTAATAATATAAATTATATAATTTTAATATGATATGATAAATAACATATAATATATTTGTGCAATGATCTAAATCTGCCTCAGACATTCATTCATTCAGTGCAACAGCTATCAAATGCTCTCTTGAGGAATACATACTTTTATTAAAACTTTCCTGTTTCTAAAATGTCACCATTTCTTCCAGTTCAGTCTGGATAGCGATATAACATGTTTTATGAGGTGTGAAGATACAGGGCCCGGGAGGACTCTCACTGTCTCTCTATCTTACTGTCTCTCTCTCTCTTGCTCTGTGTGGAGCGACGGCAGGATGACAGAACCTACTGGAGCTTTACTCTTCTCCATATCAGCAGAACATTCAGGGTTTGTCAGTCCCGTGAACCCTCAACTGCAACCAACAGAACCGATCCCAGTCACACAGATAAATGACAACTAAACTCTCCTTCGCTGTTTGTTCTTCGTCTTTCTTGGAATGCGGTTTAAATTCGGGGCTCTGGTATCAAAGAGCCATATCGCTTATCAATTCATCTCCGAGACCGAAGCTTACTGCTAAGATACACTTCCCACACAACGCTTTACATCTAGACTTTAAAAATGTTCGCTGTAAGATTTTATCGGGAAATTTAAAGTTTGAGTTTTATTAAACAAATGGAAAAACTGTTTCTCGGAACAAGTCCGTATCTTCTGCTTACTGATAATCATCGAAGCCTCCAGACGTTCTCCTCATCTGTTTGTTAACTTGCACACATCACATCAGCGAAAGAAAAACAACATGTTCAAACGTTCACATCTGTCCGATCCTGTAGAATGACTCATGTTCCAGTTGGTAAGATTTTAAAAATATACTTGTTAAGCTGCACACTGAGAACACTACAAGTTCTTTGACATTATATGAGATACTTTAAAAAACATTACGGGATCTAAATCAAATAATTACTAAGAGTAAAATGTTATTGCTCTTTTATGGCTCAGGAGATTTGATGGAGTTCTTGGTTGCGTTTCATTTACGTATCAACCAAGTCTCCGATGTTTCTTCTAAAATTGCTAAGAAGAAATAAAAACAGAGACTTGTCTCTTGTCAAGTTTCACGAACACATCCACCTTTCCGTCTTCCATTGTTTGTCAAACAGAAAGCCTCCGCCCTGAACTCACTCTCGCAGAGACATTCATATAAACAAACAGCCTTCAAACATGACAGAGCAACAATCTTTACACTACATCCGCCTACGATTGGTCTATTTCTCTCTACAAAACTATTCGTTGGGATGGAAGCGAGTGCTTGCGTACATCAGAAACACACGCTTTAAAAACTCTCTTCCGTGAACTTAAACACATCAAGAGAAAAAGCCGGAAGGTTCAGAAAGTCCTGGGGATATTTTGAACTTCACGTAGAGATGCTAAAAGCGTGTAATGCCAAACCTCAACGGGGCTGAACTCAAATCAGGGCAAAGAGAGGGAAATCAAGATTACGCGAAAGAAATCTGAACAGAGGTCTGGAGAAACCAGCACATGATGAATGAGATTGAGAAAGTCTGGTCTCTCGCTCTGAAACAGATTGAACCGCAGAGGGGAAAAAAATCAATGGTTGATACCTGCAACGACCAAACATATCGATGGCTGCTGAGATTAGCTGGAGTCAAGCCTCTTTATATGCGTGTGTGTTTCTGATCTGTCGTCCAGCTAAACCACTCCAGGGCTGAACGCTTTGGGCACACAGATAATCATTTAGCATTTTAAAACAAATGACACTAATTAAATCCTTGTTTTTCTCTTTTGTAGAACAATGCTGATTGAATTCTCTCCAAAGGATGGGAACAGAGTTTGGAGCGCCGGAGACCTCCTCCTGTCCTCATTTCTGCACGTCTCTAATCAAAATCACTTCATTTTAATGATGTTTAATCAAAGGTGCTGCTTCTCCTGACCGAAACACAGATGCAGAAAAGAAGGGGCTTTACATTTACTTATCCCCACACATTCACAGTCATCCCGTAAATGTCCCACAGATGGGACATTTTTAGTTTCTCAATTATTTCTCCTAGACATCAATGAGATTAAATAGAGAGCAAATGGAAACTTTTGCTCCAGCATCTCAGATATTTCTCTCTTAGAAAAAGAGTCAAAAATTTCACATTAGAGTTTCAGAAGAGATGTCAACAATGTGTCAAACTGAGCTCAGATTTGTCCAGTCTGGAATCAAAAGTCAAAATTATTTTTCATCAAATTTACCCAAATCGTAATTTTTTTAACTATACAATCTACATAAATATATGTTATATTACAGTGCTTTCCTTTCAACTTTAACTCATCTATTAAAATAAATAAAATTTTAGTTTTGTATTTTGTACTTGAACGTCAGACTTTAATCTTATCCAGTCAAATGTGTCCAGATTTGAAGGGTAGTTTAAATACGGTCTTATTTTATATTTAGATATATTCTCTTATATATTCTCTTATATACAAACGAAAATGACTAGAAGTCTTACGACCACGAAAAATGTCGATATGAAAAATCTTTAGGGTCAACCCCGTTACTTACAGTATATACTGAGAAAGACTCTTTTCCCTTAGGGACCATCTACAAGAGCTAAAAAAAATCTAATCACGCCTGAAGTGTTTTATCAAAGCCGTTGGCTCAAGGCTGTCCTCTACCTGAGAAACAGGTGCGCTCCTGCAACATGCTGTCTCATGCAAAAAACCTGCATGCTTTTCCTTTCAAACCCAGGGACATGAATCAGCCCTGATCTCCACAAATAAAAAACAAAACCCAGCACACACAAGCTTGTAAGATATTAAAAACAAATGATATGAGCGAGCCACGCGCAGATTTCTCATTTCCTCCGAGACCCGCCTCACAACATGAGAGCTTCCTGTGACCTCCGCAGAAACGGGCGAGCGGCACTCGCCTTCAATAAACAAAATCCCCACGTGGTCCCTCCAGACATCTGTTTGGACAGGTGTGCCAGCTCAACCTGATTAAACCGGGGCTGGAATACTGTGCACCGACGGGCATCTGCAGTCCAACGCGGAGGAAAATGAATTCAAGCGCATGGACTGGATGTTTGGAATAAAGCCATAAGACACGAGACACTGTGCGTTTAAGGGATTCTAAAGTGGGTAATGGTCTTTTTAATGCAAAAACCCATGCTTAACTGTGTTAAAATTAACGTTAATCATAGACTTGTAACAAAACACACTGTTCAATGCAGTTTAATACAATACATGATACTAAATTTGAACTAGAATTCAAATAACGGATTTATTTCCAAAATATTAACACGTTTTTTTAATTAGAAACATGAACATACATTGGTAAACACCCAAAAAATGTAATCAAAGCCTTTAAAACAGCCAAAGACAAAGTACAAAATGAGAAAAACATGCTCAACAATAGCATTAAAACTGTATAATCCAGCCTGATTTTACATGAATTCGTAACTACTTTACGAATGAGCTAATTTGTATGAATTCGTACAATGTCAATCAAACCAAAAGCCATACTGAAGCCCCTCCCCTATCACCCAGCCCCTCCCCTTTCCACCGAAAGCAATTCATTCTAAAATGTAGGATCTCTATTCTACTAAATAGCCACCTCCTAAAATACGAACTGTGACATGGTTACACCCCAAGTAATTTATAGTCTCATGTCTCAAATTATTTATAGCATGGGTGGCCACGGCAACATAATAAAATACCTATTTTCAATCTTACAACAAATTAAAAACTTGCAATTAAAAATATCTAATAATATAGTTAACAACTTACCTGTCGGCTGTGTACTGTGCTTTAATGGGTTGTAGCAACTTGACACATCAATACACAACGGGACAGAAGGCGTAGCCTGACAGCAAGTTCACGATGGATGGTGATGTTGGCTTCGTCCGATATCAAATGTGGTCCTGTTCTCCGTTCTTTTGACTATTACTGTCAATAAAAGAGTCAAATTAAACATAAGTGAGATCAAGTAAGAAGCAGATAGACAAATATATATTGAGCCCATCCCTACAACTTAAATTGAGAAACGTGTTTTGAAATACACTTGAAATTGCAGATGCAACAAAACATTTATACACTTCTTGCGTCCTCGTATGAACCATCGGAATAAACTGGCCATGATCAACAGTCTGGTTTCTATTCCTCATGTTATCTGACTTTCGCAATCCTCACGGATGGAACGGGAAGTTTGAGCGCATTCGATCTGGCGACAGGCCAAGCTTTAGATACCAACAGTGGGTAAAGAGCTCCCATGGCAACAACATGAGATTGGTTTGCGTAGCCCCGGACCGGTGTGCACGCATCCTAACGTGAAGGGACAACTCGCAGGAATTAATTTAGGTGTCAGAAGAGGCCAAGTCAAGAAAATTTCATTTGAAGGAAAGGAGAAATGGAGCCAATTCCCCTTTTTCTCTTTCACTTCTCCACACACGTATCCAGATCCGCAGGGCTTTGCGGACGCCACTGACAGGCTGTCTGAAGCTACGCCAGACGGCAACGCGCAGACATTTCTCACCCGAGAGTAAGCGGTTTCATAACAGAGATGGAGAGGAAGAAAGAAAGAGAGAGATTGACAGATGACAGAGCATAAAGAGAAAGCAAGACGGGTGCCTGTGAAAAGACGACGAGCTGGACGGATGGAGCTTCTGTGTAGATGTTTCGTGGGGAATCTGCTGTCTGCTTTAAGTTCTGCCATGAAGATACATGTCAGAATCGAAATCAAAAATCGTTCAAACTTCAAAACATGAAGGTTTCCTGTGACAAAACACCAGCTGCCACGTGTAAACACTCTCATGAGTACGACTCAATCAGATTAAAAACATGCAACTTCTTTTAAGTTGTTGTCTCAGGTTTGCCTTCGCACTTAAAGTACATCACTGGCGAGACTAAAAAACACAAACTTTGTCATACATATGCATTTGCTTACTAACATTTGACAAAATGTATTACCGTAAATCTACATTCCGTATTACTTAAAGCTTGCTGACTTAATTTAGTTGGTTTAGTATAAATGAAGTTCAGATGACTTGTAAATACCATTTCATTTAACTTAACTATTGGAGTCAGCTTTTGAATTTGAGTTTTTAAGTTAAATATTTTTACAGTGTAGATTCATAGCTAAAGTGTGTAACATTTAAATAATACAAATCTTTTAAAATACTTTGAAACTTTAAAAGCATAACTAGAAAGACCAGGTTTCCACTCTACAATTGGCTGTCCACAAAGATAGTCCCGCCCCCAGCTCTTGTTAATGGTTGAGCCAGCGTTGCTGTGCAGGGCTGTGTACTTGGGATGCTAAAACATTAAAAGTATTTTTTTCAATTTTTGTAAGTGTTTAGCATACCTTTCAGAGATATTACACAATAAATGCATTATTTTAAACTCTTAGGGATTGTAGTTAATATTATCCAGATGCACACTTAAAACTCCACCAGACATTTGAATGAGTTTCTCCGAAAACTTTGGAAGACATCTTCAATGCATAGTTTGCTCATCTGCAAAACATCTCGGAGACGGGTACTTTCAGAAGATGTTTATGATATATAATTGATGTAAAACTGCTCTAAGATGTTAAGTCGATGTTTTTACACAGCAGATGTTTTGCAGCAGACGTCTTACAAACGTATGTGTGCTAGTTGGGATATGTGAACTGGGATTCAGTCAGTTTCATACCTAACACAGGAATGTGATTGTGGCACCTGGGATTCACACTGGAAGGTTTGTGATTCAATCATCTATCCAGTGTGAGCAAACTCGAGAGAAAGTAACACAACGCTAACACTTCTTCACGGGCCTGTAACAAATATCTAAAAGTAGCATTCTGCCACACCTGCACGCGTAAGGTAACCTAGGAAAATACAAATGGAAAATTGTCTAACCTCCCATGAAAGAGCATTATTCATTACTTAAAAAAAAAAGAAATGTTCATCGCAATTGTTTGTTTTAATAAATAATTGTCAATAGCAAGAGTGCATCGTTATGACACGATATTATAACGCATCATCAGTGCCTCACAATCCATTACACATACTTGATAATAAGTGTTAACCAAAAGGCTTTTAAAATAATAAAGTTCAATGACCTGTAAATAATGTTGATTCCCCTCCAACACAATCTATCAAATCAAGTCTAAACATGCCGTGTAGATATTTTTGGAATAAATGTTTAGTGATGGATCTCTAGCAGATGGTACATGTTCTAGCAAAGCTACAGAAGGATACTTTTGTGTACATGTGTGTGTGTGTGTGTGAGGCAAAGAAACAAATCCCAAGTGCACATGCATTCCTGTTCCATTACAGCCCTTCCGGTGAGATCTGATCTCTCCCATCCGAGACCCCCACAGCCTTCAAACTTCTGATCATTTCAACGCGAAAGGAATCAAATACACATGACGTGTGGCATTTCTCAAAACGTTATTGACCGTGAAGGGTCTTGTGTGCGCAGAAGCGGGCAGCAGGGTGAAGGCAGTCAAAACACTACGGCGGCAGCTACTCCCTGCCAACAAAAAGTCTGGCTAAAACTGGAAACACTCTCGCTACGAGACTTCATCAGCTGATGTGGGTCTCGCTCAGAACAACAGTTCATCTAGAGTGCGAGAGAGAGAGCGAGAAAGAGAGAGACTAACAAGTAATGGTGTTTGCCAACTAAGCATCACTTAAACTTTACGCTACAGATGTGAATGGTAACATTTAAAATTATGCGGGTTAAAAAAAAGTGTTATAACATTTTTCCTTACAAAACAAGTATTTGTAAAGTTAATTTTATTAAAGGAGTATTTCACTTTCAAAATGAAAATTATGTCATCATTTACTCATCCTCTTGTCATTTCAAACCTGTATGACGTTCTTTCTTCTGCAGATCACAAAAATAAGATATTTTGAAGAATGTTGTTAACGGCCTCCCATTTACTTGCATTGGTTTTGTGTTCATATTAGAAGTGAATGGGGGGCTGTGCTTTTTTCAACATTTTTCAAAATATCTTCCTTTTGTGATCTGCGGAAGAAAGTCATACAGGTTTGAAATGACAAGAGGATGAGTAAGTCATGAGAGAATTTTCATTTTGAGGGTGAAATACTCTGTTAAGTATACATAAAGTCAAATAAAAGTATTATTTTAAGCATACTTTATGAAGTAAGTATACTTATATTAATGCAATAGTAGTATACTCTTATGTGTACTATTTCAATACTTGGGACTAAATTGGCCCACTTTTTAGTTTAGAAATGTATACGTTTAAATATACTTTCGTAAACTTCTGGATCATTTTAATACAATATGTTCACTAGTGAATGAATACGATTAATGCAATAATGTAAATTCAAAAATTATTAGCACATTTTTTAATATTTTAAAAGTAAACTACTATTTAGACTGCAAGTATTTTTTAAACACACATTATACACAAAGCCAAGTATACTTTGAATAATTTTAAGTAAATGTCAATCAAAAGATTGATTACAAATATACTTTCATAAAGAATACTACTTTTAAATATACTACTTTACTGTCCGTTTAAGTCAAGAATACTTATGAGTCATTTAAAATATAAAAAAATACTTAAAACATTGACTGGTAAAAGTTCATTATTGATTTTTTCCTGGCAGACCATAAAACAAATAAAACATCCTTCAGCAAGACACCTGAACCTTAAAGCAGAACATCTGAATTTAAACCATAAAAGAACAACTGAAAGCATCCCGTCAACTATCTAAATAGCAACGCCATCTGAAAACACCTTACCAACACCTTGTCAACCACCCGGAGCATCATAATTGTGACATATTCATTGTGTTCAGACAAGCCTAGTCATCCAATGACCATGTTAACATACAAACCGCTACATCACACTCGCCGTTTCATTGAAGGAAAAGACAAGCAAAAGCTGCCAAACTGAATGAAACTTTAATTAAACGTCACAATAACGCTCGTATAAATAATCTGCTGTTTCTTTAGTGAATTGATTTTGAGCCATGTTTAATACTCGGGACGGACGGCGAGCTCGACTGTCCGTTCTGCTGCTCACGACCTTGCTGACAATCCCCGGAGATGAGCGACAGACGCCAGTGTTCTGCCGACAGGCGTGGCCTTCGCCACCCAGCGTCACATTCACGGCACAAACAAACCATAGAGGGCAGAGCCAGAGAGACGCAGCAGATGCCCACTTCATGAACATCCACGGTGCTGAGCGCAAATGGATATATAAACAAATTGAAGGAACGGGCTGCAGGAACGGGCAGAGAGAGTTCAACGCTTGGCAGCAATCCACAGATGAGACAGCTGGCACCGATACCCTCCGCAACTCTGGCAAATAACGCCCCCTTCTCAAGAGACCATGGACGAGAGAGATAGACAGAGAGAGAGATATTTCAACATCTCTAAGCTCAAAGTCTAATTATCACTCCAGTGCACACACACACATACACAACAGAATAAGTGTGACTCCGTGTGTGTAGGAGGTGCAGCTCAGTCAGGAGTGTGTGTCGAGAAAGAGAGAGAGTTGTGGATGAGTACGGCCTCGTCTGGAGGTGAGACAGTCTGGCGAGTGATAAAGATGGATGAGAGGATGGGCAGAACCGCCAGCGCGAGCCAAGAATACGTACAGCCGGCCAATCGGGTCGCAGCCACGCACAGCCATTTCCATTTCTCGCACGCGCCTGCTCGCTGTTGCGTTTTCTGTTGACTGATATCAAATATTTCCCGACGCGTTTCATTTCTTCGCACTCGCGGTTATTAATGAACAGCACACGTGCTAATTGCTTCATGACTCTTAGAAATTTGTCTCTAGCATAGGACTAATAAGCTTCAGCAAATTTAGCGTGAAATATGAGCTAGCTAGAGCTTGAGGAAGCGACATGAAACAACAAAGAAACGAACAAACATTTTTCAAACGAAGGACGTCGGTAACCAAACAACAGAGACATTTCTCTAGATATCTCCTTTTGTGATCCACAGAAGCACGAGTCATGCACGGGAAACCACATAAAAGCAAATAAATGATAAATGAAAAATGACAGAATTGTAATTTTTGGATGACTATCCCTTTAAGATAAAAACTCATGGTTGGCACATCATAAAACTAGTTCTTATCAATCGTCTGACAAGCATGTTCGAAACGATAAAGCAGATCTTGCTGCGCTCTGAGCCCCATGTGCTCTAAGGGACATTAGGATGAGATGCATGAAGCGTTCATATATCCCATAATGCCCTGCACCGTGGATTCTGTCATTTGTTTCGTAGGTTGCGCGTCCGCAGAGGGTTTCCGCCGCCTCTATCATTTAAACGCGGACCTGGAGACGTGCGACATCGCCATTAGATACGAGCCAATTAATTTCATCTCTTCTCCAACGTTCAGATATGAAAGAGCTTCCGTCAGGCCAAGGGAGAGCAGATTTTACATCTCGCCACATTCCAGCGTCTGCCCCCAAAAAAGGCAATTACACGGCTGTGAGCGTGCGAGGAAGGGGAGATAGATGGAAAGAGAGAGAGCGAGAGAGAGACAGAGGATGAGGGGGCAATCCGACGGCGGCCCGGTTTCTGCCTCCGTTAATGGCTAAGTTGTTCTGTCATCTGTGAGGGTCCAGCCCGGCTCTAAGTGAACTTCAAAGCCATGGACAACAGTCTCTCCATTTCGCCAGCTGATTGCCGAACAACATCCAAACACACACGCACACACACATGTGCCCTGCAATGCAACCTACATTTCCGTAGGGCACATAAACATCTTTTTCTCACTTGAAGTGATGAAGGAAGTTTCTCTCATGTCATATCAAACCTGTATGACTTTCACTCCTCTGCTGAACACAAAAGAAGATATTTTGGAGAACGTCGGTAACCAAACGACATTGACCCCCATTGACTTCCATTGCATGAACACAAAACCATTTCTTAATACATCTAAAAAACGATCCCTTTAAATCATATGAAAGTTAGTACAGCTACATGAACATTTATTCTCTAAAATTTAAATCTGCTAAAAATGTTGAATCTAATGAGGATGCATGACTATTAGCCAGTTCTAATTGGTTTCGCAACTAAATCTGATAGCTAAGCGCATAAGCCGACCAACCACTGCTCCTCCTGCCATCTTAAGCGGATTACTTAAGAAAAACTTTTCAAAAGAGAAACAGGCGTAACTCTGGGGTCACTGCGGATGAGAGTCATTTTGAGGACACGTGTCAGAATTAGGGAGTCACTTTTAGCCACCCGTTGACAGAAACAGAACCATCGTGGCATTCGTCTTTAGCCACAATGGAGGATCTGTTTTCATATCTGTCGTAGAGTCGGTCAAATACACTGCCCAGCAGCTAGACAGAATATTACAAATGAAGAGATATTTCTCACCTACGGTGTCATGCTAAAGACACTTTCATCCTCACTGTGATTTGCAAAGTGACAAAGTCAGAAAACTGAGAGCTTGCAGACATATAATGTTTATGGACAGGGCACTATGCTTAAACGGGCTCCCAGGTTACTAACGTTTTGAGTCCACTTTCTGAATCCTCAACGCGAGCTTCAACCTCGATTCCTTGCTCTTAAAGAAAGCCGGTCAGACTGCAGTCACACACCAACAAAAGGCTGAATTCAACACACAGATGCAGAAGTTCACCTTCACAGCGGTGACACCCGAGGAGACGAAATACTTCAATCAACAGCTCTTCCAGTGACCTACGCGAGCTGCGGTATTATTTCACACTGCCATATCCATTTCAGAAAGGACGCGGTGAGGGACACAGGCCGACAGAGAGAGAGTATATCCTTTTGAAAGCTGGGTGATACTGCGTTTTAGAGGCCACAGACACAGAGAAGGTGTTTTATGGATGAGTTCTGGAGTGAAAAGGCCTTCGGTGATTGCTTTCCACTGTGTGGCCCTCCGGTGGTGTGATCCTTTTCCACCCCGTTACTGCATCTGTAAACGGCCACCAAATAGAGTTTTCTTAAAGTCAGTCTTTATGTACGCTTACAGCGTCCAATTTAACTTGAAGAAAACTAACAAAAACACTTTTTCAACCCTGTCACTGTATCCATTTACTGCCATTCAAACACAAACCTTCCACAAAACACCCAGAAAGTTTTCTTTCCCATTTTCCTTACAAAGTGACTTTTATCATATCATGACAACTTTCAGTGCCATGTTAAGAAAACTCATCTACAAAAGCCATTTAGAGAGAAAAACAAAACAGAGACTGAAGTTTTGAGAATTACATAAAGATTCGTTTTCAAAAAGTTTGCTGCTATACTGCTTTTAGATCTTTGTTTCAGTTGTTTCTGTGATGTACTGAAATATAATTACAAGCACTTCATACGTTTCAAAGGCTTTTATCGACAACTACATGACATTTATGCAAAGAGTATTTGCAGTGTTGGCCCTTCTTTTTCAGGACCTCTGCAATTCGACTGGGCATGCTCTCAATCAACTTCTGGGCCAAATCCTGACTGATAGCAGGAGTTTGTCAGAATTAGTGGGTCTTTATTTGTCCACCCGCCTCTTGAGGATTGACCACAAGTTCTCAATGGGATTAAGATCTGGGGAGTTTCCAGGCCATGGACCCAAAATTTCAACATTCTGGTCCCCGAGCCACTTAGTTATCACTTTTGCCTTATGGCACGGTGCTCCATCGTGCTGGAAAATGCATTGTTCTTCACCAAACTGTTGTTGGATTGTTGGAAGAAGTTGCTGTTGGAGGGTGTTTTGGTACCATTCTTTATTCATGGCTGTGTTTTTGGGCAGAATTGTGAGTGAGCCCACTCCCTTGGATGAGAAGCAACCCCACACATGAATGGTGTTAGGATGCTTTACTGTTGGCATGATACAGGACTGATGGTATCGCTCACCTTTCCTTCTCCGGACAAGCCTTTTTCCAGATGCCCCAAACAATCGGAAATGGGGCTTCATCGGAGAATATGACTTTGCCCCAGTCCTCAGCAGTCCATTCACTGTACTTTCTGCAGAAGATCAATCTGTCCCTGATGTTTTTTTTGGAGAGAAGTGGCTTCTTTGCTGCCCTTCATGATACCAGGCCATCTTCCAAAAGTCTTCGCCTCACTGTGCGTGCAGATGCGCTCACACCTGCCTGCTGCCATTCCTGAGCAAGCTCTGCACTGGTGGCACTCCGATCCCGCAGATGAATCCTCTTTAGGAGACGATCCTGGCGCTTGCAGGACTTTCTTGGACGCCCTGAAGCCTTCTTTACAAGAATTGAACCTCTTTCCTTGACGTTCTTGATGAACCTATAAATTGTTGATTTAGGTGCAATCTTAGTAGCCACAATATCCTTGCCTGTGAAGCCATTTTTATGCAACGCAATGATGGCTGCACGCTTTTCTTTGCAGGTCACCATGGTCAACAATGGAAGAACAATGATTTCAAGCATCACCCTCCTTTTAACATGTCAAGTCTGCCATTCTAACCCAATCAGCCTGACATAATGATCTCCAGCCTTGTGCTTGTCAACATTCTCACCTGAGTTAACAAAATGATTACTGAAATGATCTCAGCAGGTCCTTTAATGACAGCAATGAAATGCAGTGGAAAGGTTTTTTGGGGATTAAGTTAATTTTCAAGGCAAAGAAGGACCATGCAATTCATCTGATCACTCTTCATAACATTCTGGAGTATATGCAAATTGCTATTATAAAAACTTAAGCAGCAACTTTTCCAATTTCCAATATTTATGTAATTCTCAAAACTTTTGGCCACGACTGTATACTTACAGCGTCCAATTTAACTTGAAGAAAACGAACAAAAAACATTTTTTTCAACACTGTTACTGCATACATTTACTGCCTTTCAAACACAAGCCTGCCACAAAACACCCAGAAAGTTTTCTTTCCCATTTTCCTACAAAGGGACATCATTTATCACATCATGTCAACTTTCAGTGCCATGTAAAGAAAGCTTATATACAAAAGCCCTTATCTGTTCACAGAGAAAACAGAGACTGTCTTTAAGTAGTTATTTAAACCCTAAGGCTAAATTGTTTTACTGCTATAATCAAATAAAAAACAGTATCTATTAAATACCAGCTTTGTATCTGTGTTGGGTTCATAAGTTCTCTTCAACCCTGTTACTGCATTCCTTTACGGCCATTTAAACTCAAAAGATGTCTTTCAATGCAGCTAAAAATAACTCTGCTTAAAAATCCATCATCTGTTCTGTGAAAAAACAAAGTCAGTCTTTTAGTTTCCATCTTCTGAAATGCTTTTTTAATATTATCAATTGAATCAAATAAAATCTCATGAATACCAGTTATGTTTTCACTGCGTGGCACTCTTCTAATGGGTCCATAAGGTCTTTTCAACCCTGTTACTGGATCAGTTTACTGACATTCAAATGGAAACCTGCTACCAAACAGACCGTTTTCTTCGCAATATCACGACACCTATCAGCGCCAATCAAAGAAAACTCATCTTAAAAGGCCATCATCTGTTCGGGAAAGCAAACTGAGGCCGTCTGCTGTTTTTTCATTATTAAAACAAAATGAATACAATCGCATCTCATAAATACCCCACTTAAAACGTCATTTTCTCCGCCTGCGACGTATTTCGCTGTCCGTCGCGGATAGGCGTGAACGAGCAACATGTTTAATTCAGATGCAAAGCAATTTGCAGGCAGCTCGTTCCCCCAAACACACACACCTCCTGAAGTCTTCTGCCCCTGGCACGCACTACTGATGAATCCAGTAGGGATGCGTACGGGCACACACACACACACACACACACACACACACAAGCCCACACGCATGAGAGTTCTGAAGCAAAGACTTATTTACACGCAGACAAACCCAGAATAATTTCTTTGCAGCGAGGACACACACCTCCCACTTATAACCCAGAGTTTCATATACACTCGCACGAGAGCTATTTCTTCATATTTATCTGGGTAAATCGTGTAGCATTTATTACCGCTACGCTCGCCAGCACTCTATTACGGCGAGGTCCAGATTCGCCTCTTTCGGGAGATCAGTCTGCCGATAGAGAAAGTTATTACCAAGATTTCAGGCGTGGAGGCGGCCAACCCCCAGCGTGGACTGTGACGACGGGCAGGAGCGCCAGGGGATTAGAGAGCTGCTCACACACAAGGTCAACAATCCGAGCAGGTAACAAATAAGAGGAACTCACCGGGAGAGGATGGAATTTGCCCTGGACGAAACCATTATTCTCAGTTAGCCATTGGCATTTGAGATACACAACAGCGGGCTAATGGTTTCAAAGTATACAACCGCCATCCTTGCTTTAAAATGGTCAGCGTTTGACCCCTACATGGTGTATATTAAGAAACGGGAGGGGTTGGCTTCTCTTGCCAATGAGATATAATAACCTGGACTGCATCCAAAATTATTGAAGGAGAGCTATTGCTTGAATTTATGGGTGGGCCGAACAGGGATGCATTCAACGCCCTCCTTTCAATGCGAGGCCCGGGAAATCAGCCCGGCAATATAGTATACAAGATTAGGATTAGTACATTTTCCAAGTAAATTAATAATACGACCAGTGTCCAGATGGTATCCTATCTGAAGCGGATTTTCAAAGTGTCCATTTGGGCATTCTTTATGTCCTGATTTTACCCACAATTCTTTGCGCTTCAGAAGGGAGGACGCTTATGGCGGGTCCCCTTTGACGTTTTTTTTTGAAAAATGGAAATGTGAAGTTTTAATGCGTGAATAAGCAACAGCTCGGCTTTAAAGTTTGTATAATTAAAACATGAGTGTTTAAATTTGTAAAATGAATCTAAGGGCATTGAACCGAGCAACAAAAATAATGACAAACAAAATGCAATGACGCAATGCCTTACATTTTTAAATCCAATCAAATTGCAACATTAAAAAATACACACTTTTACTACTTTCCCTAAAAATCACACAAAGAAAGAGTGGTTGGGTTGATATCCACCTCTTTTTGTATGTCTCTCTCTCTCTCTCTCTCTCTCTCTCTCTCTCCAAAGAGCTAAACATCATCCCGTCGGGCTGATCAGGTAAAAGAGTTCACGCCCTCCGCGTAATCCTCAACACGAGCACTGTTTCGCTGTGATAGGAGAACAGATGAGTAGGTGATCACAACGTGTGTGTGTGCTCGCCGGGGGAATAAAACCTTCCTCGCAGGCAAAAACGGACAGGTAGGCAGATAGGACGGCAGCGTAACCCTGGAGGTATCCATGAATGAAATGACAGGATTACAGAAGCGTTCGAAATCCCACCGAGATCCCAGATAACGCCGTTTACCTCAGAGCCACGGCGAGGGAGGAGTCAAGCAGTTCGGTTAATGAAAATACAGGGGGGGCTTCCCAGGTCGCCGAGCAGAAAATGCAAAAATTAAAAGGCGAACCCACCGGCACGAGGGAGAAAAAACTCATCTCGGGGGGAGTTATTAATGCTGGGGTCTAGTGAGAAACTGACAAGAGCTTCGTGATAGCTTTTCGCAAAAAAATGATAATCTGGTGTCAACAGGCCCTCTTGGTGACGGGTGTTTGCGTGTTGCTCTGGACTGAGAGAGAGAAACACAACGGCAGACCATAATTACAGAAAACGGACAGTTATCTAAACCCGTCATTTAATGCTATATTTTAGCGCATGTGATGGAGAAGATGAGAGAGGAAAATCGATGATATTATCTACATATGTGGGTGTTTTATATCGAAACGATTTCCTTAATTTTTTTCCTTACAGAAGATCTGTGGGATTCACATAACAATGGTCTTTTAGACATGATATTACCATGTTTACCATAGTAATGCCCAATTATTGTGGTAAAACCACATTTGAAGCACCTTGGAGTAAATACTAATACTAAACCACTAAAGTAAGTATTTTACGTGTCACACATTACATAAAAGTACAATAGTATTACCGCCATATTCACTTACCATAGTCTAACTACATTAAGCATGGTTTCACCATGGTACGTGCAGTAAAACTGGTAATATCAGTCTGTCAGAATAACATAAACACGATTGCACATTTACTATAATCAAACCATGGTCAATTTTCCTAAAGAGAAGCCAAAAATGTCCCTCAACTTCCTGCCGAGTCTGCTAGCTTCTGATTGGCTTACTTTCAGGAAGTAATGATTTAATCTTTTGTCATCTAAGTGTCGATCATTATAGTACCGTGCAAACGCAAATGTGCGTGTTTGCCACGAAACGACATCCACTTTGTGTTTGAAGGGCAAACGGTAGTGCAGGATGCAATTCAGGAAGTGACAGTTTAACAATTTCCTCCCTTTACTGGAATGTTTGCTCATGCCAGTCACTCCACCACTGTATTTAAATTCTCACCGGGCTTTTTCCCCACGGTCTGATCGTCTCTCGCCAAAGAGGCAATTTCTGTACAATAAACCTCAATGGCTTCGAATCATTCAGGCATAGAGGTAATAACAGTTTCTCATATCACCGCGTGCAATGCACCGGACGGAGAAATGTAGTCATGTAGCAGACCAGACGGTGTCTGCTGTGAACAAACTTGTCATTCGGAAGTGACCAGAACCCACAGTGAAAACACACCACGGCCGCGATCCGAGGGGAGTTTAACTCAATTCAGCCGTGGATGATTCCCATCGCAAACACCAGCTAGACGGCGGAATTTAAAACCGAATCTGGTGACTTTCACATCCATAACATGACCAAACCACGAGCACGAGCGCAGGCCGACGAACTTAAAACAAGCGAAGAAAACCGAACAATCCCGGCTCGAGTTCAAGAGCACGTCTCGTGACTTTGACGTGAGGGTTGTGTTCTGCGCTCTGGGCCGTCTACAGATTATTTCGGACGGCTCAGCAATGTCCTCTTTGTTTCAGCACATAAAAACACAAAGCTTTCCATTTTCATGTCCCTGAATATTGCTGATCCGAGAGGAAGTCGTTTAGGGCTACAGGATCTGGATTATGTAAAGGATCTGAAGCGGAGCACAATCCTCTCAGTTTCCACTGCCAGCCTCTCATTTCACAAACCCCATAAAAACAACCTCTTGTCCTTTAAAACTTGTATGACTTTCTTCTGCAGAAGATATTTTGAAGAATGTCGGTAACCGAAAACCGTCGGTCCACATTGACTTGCATTGGTTTTGTGTCTATGCAATAGAAGTCAAAGGGGACCAACAGCTTGTAACCCGCGTTCGTCAAAATATCCCCTTTTGTCATACAGGTTAAAATGACAAGAGGGTGAGTAAATGATTACAGTTGTTTTTATTTTTGGGTGAACTACCCCTTTAAATGTCTTTAAAGTCTAACTATGTTTTGTGAGTTACTATTGGAACAAAACCTCAGATTTATATGTAATATTAATGAGTTTCTTTAAAAGTTCTTTACGATTTTTACACTTTCACAAAGACGCCTGGATCTGTCACGTCTGCTCCTGGCAAAATGAGAGTAAAACTGGCGGTGAATGAAAAAATGATTAAAAGAACCCAAGAGGGCTTCTCGGTGTCTCTTAACAGATGAACTAACACAAAGATCTGACTGACTATAAATAAAAAGTACAACTTTTTGTAAACAACAAAGAAAGTGCAACAACTCCAAACAACTCCAAAAGGAAAACTCTTAATGAAAACAATATTCTTTGTTTAACATAGTATACTGCAACCGAAGCACTCTGTTTCAAGAGTTTGCTTGCAAAATCTCTCGACTGTCTGTCTGATAAATACAATTCTGCTGCATATCAAATCTCTCTAACTTCATTTTTCGTGCACTTGCAGCTAAAAAGCTAAAAGCTCAGGTCAGGTCTGGTTATGTGCCCAACCATCAGTTGGGAATATCAAAGTACACAGCCAGAACTTTGACAGTCACGTATCTTCAAACACGACAGTTTGACTGTTCCTCAAGCTTACTAGGTACTACACACTTTAAGCACTTCACTCAAAAACGACAAAACCTCGATCCGGCTAACAGATAGGCGCTTAGTACAAGAGGCAGCTTGGAGGGGCAGAGCCAGTAGCCTGCCGGCTGGATCCGGTCTTGCCGCGCCCTGGCACAGACGATGCACGGCTCAGCCTGCCATGACAGCTTGGATAGACGCAGGGGGTGATGGGATATTGGAGGGCCTGGACTTTGTGTCGGCGGAAATGGATGTTTGCATGGCTTCTATCCTGTTGAGCGCACAGTTGTAGACGGAAAGCTGCGACAACACTCACACGTTGCCCTCAGACGGCAGACCTTTGCTGTAAATATTCTGAATATTTGATTCCAAACTAAAACTTGAAAATAAATAAAGAGCAAAAAGTGAGGAAGTACATTAAAAACTTAGTTGAAGAATCTCTTCTTTTCTAAGCTAAAATAACGATTCTAATTTGGATTGTCAGGCACGATTTGATGGAAAATGTCAGTTTGCCGTCATTTGACTTCAAAACACATGATAGAAAAGTATGTTAAAAGAAGCACAATTTTATTTTTCAAACAAAGGTGGCGACAAAGAGGCGAAGGTTAAAAATTGACGCTCTCGTAGTTCTCAGAAAGTAGATCTGAAAATTAATAAAATAATTTTAATTCTATATCATTAAGAAACACTTCAGTAAGTATGTCATTTTGACGGCTCATTCGAATGCTTGATTCTGATTGGCCAAGTTCGTTATTCCCCAGATAACAACCGCTCAAAACTAATAACACATTGTACCCGGATGCATTAAATCATTTTGACGTCTTTTAATAACGTACATGACCTTATATTTACAAATGATTAAACCAAATTGCCTCTTCGTGACATTTGAACATCGTTTCTTACCTTAAAACTGAAAGTAAACGGCTACCTGTGGAAGGTCTGCATTTGGTTAAAATGACCTAATAAGCTCAACTTTTTTTCTCATGTGGCAAGTAGCCGTGTATTAAGCGGGATAATGTACAAGTAGCCGGCTGTTATCGTGAAATAAGCCCCTTAAGCCTTACATAAAATATGCTTGGCAAGGTAACCGAGGGGTAAAATAACTCCAGCTATCACAAGATTAATCATCAGGGAAATTATATGAATCTTGTTCAAAATGTTTTGCGACATAATATTTCATGCTAATCTTAAATAACACATATTACTTGCATAGCGAGACATTCATACTTAAAATAAAACCGGAAGGCCATTAACTACAAAGCTTGCCTCCAGAACACACCTGTACGAACCATTTGACCGAAACACGTTTTTCCTCAAAACTACCCAGCGCCGGGGTATGATTCATTTTAAAATAATTTGCTTCCCTTTCTTCTATTCCAATGAAATGACAAAAATGGCTCTATTAGGCCCTGAATAAATGAGGTATGGTAATATTGCTCGGGTATTGCCAGGGGCCAAGACTTCATTTACCAATTAGGTGAAACAGCGGGGTGCGGGGGCCCGCCGGGGGGTTTACCTGTCACGCATGCTAAGGGTGAAGGGAACAGAAAAAAAAACTTCACTCCTGCCGGTTCGAGAATCATAGACCCCAGCGAAAGCCCACGGGAGAGCAGACTGACAGCTCAGGAAACCCGTGACAGCATCGCTCTGTAAGCTAAAATGACGGAGGTATCCAGGGCGAAAACACTGAGGGCTAAACGCCAAAAGCTTTCAAATCTACGATGCAGATTTCACATGGATTTTGCTGCTGGTGAAATGAAACGCTTCAGTTCTGACAGGACTGAAGATGAGGTACACAGACGCACGCGTGCGAGCTCGCGGCATCATCCTCTTATACGGACTTAGAGAAGGATGAAAATGTTTTCTCTTTACAAGAAAATCTTCTGTAAGCCTGATGTGGGCTGATGAATCTGAGGGACATAAACAAGACGCTGTGTCCCGACCAGGTGCCACACGAAGAAATCTGTGTGTTCACACAGATTAGTATGTAAATTTAACATACTTAGTTCTGTATGTGGACCAGAACTTTGGACCAATGAAACTTGTATGAATCTGATTCGAACGTTTTAGTAAAGCCACTGATTGTTATAAATTGGGCTTTTTTCATAATTGTAAAGTTTTTGTATGATTTTGTAAAAAATAATAGTTATGCATTCTCAAAAGATCTGGCTGGGATGACTTGGTCTAATGTTTCAAACATAAAAACAACATAGACAAAAATATCAACAAGATGTCCAGCGGGCAGCCTCTTTTGGGTTAAGACAAAAAACAGTTGTCTGGTACAACGTCTGTAAAAAAACATACGCAGGGTCCAAAATACAACTCGTGAGACAAGCAAGTCTGGATCGGTTCAAGACAGCAGAAAGCTGCAAAAAAACTGTTGCAATAATTTAAGAAGTAAACATTAGCATACATTCATCTATTCCCCTTTAAGCCATTAAGACATTAAATATAAACACCAGCATCTCTGTTTTGGCCACATTGTCAATAATCTAACGGCTCAATACAAACAATAAAAATATCGTATGTTGACCATCCACTGTGCCACAGGGCGGTCCACACATTCGCCCACTCCAAGACTTCTGTGAGATTTCTGCCCTGTTGTTTTGGCAAGAAGTTCAAGACGTGGTGGATTTTGTTAAGAAAACGAAAATGAGAATAAAAGATGTGCTGTGAATGAAACGGGTCACAGTTTCTCCCCCGTCCACACCGTTTCCCCTCAGGATGTGACAGGCAAACAATAGCAGCAAAAGACGCCTAACAAGGAGAAAGAGAAAGAGGGAAAAAAACGGTAAGAAGGTGAGAGAGATCGACTTGACTAATTATGGTGCAACTTTCTCTCTCCCTCTCTCTCTCCTTTTCTATCCCTCTTACTCTCCCTCTCTCTCTCCCTCTCTCCCCCTCTCTCCCCCCTCGCTCTCTCTCGCTCTCCTTTTCTACCCCTCTCTCCCCCTCTTTCTGTCTTTCTTTCTCTCTCTTTCTCTCTCTCTCTCTCTCTCTCTCTCTCTCTCTCTCTCTCTCTCTCTCTCTCTCTCCTCTCTCCCCCTCTCTCTCGCTCTCCTTTTCTACCCCTCTCTCCCCCTCTTTCTTTCTTTCTTTCTTTCATTCTCTCTTTCTCTCTCTCTCTCCCCCTCTCTCTCTCTATCTCTTTCTTTCTATCTTTTTTTCTTTTTTTCTTTCTTTCTTTCTTTCTTCTTTCTTTCTTTCGCTCCCTCTCTCTCCCTCTCTCTCTCTCTCCCCTCTCTCTCTCTCCCTCCCTCTCTCTCTCTCTCTCTCTCTCTCTCTCCCTCCCTCTCTCTCTCTCTCTCTCTCCCTCCCTCTCTCTCTCTCTCTCTCTCTCCCTCCCTCTCTCTCTCTCTCTCTCTCCCTCCCTCTCTCTCTCTCTCTCTCTCTCTCTCCCTCCCTCTCTCTCTCTCTCTCCCTCCCTCTCTCTCTCTCTCTCCCTCCCTCTCTCTCTCTCTCCCTCCCTCTCTCTCTCTCTCTCCCTCCCTCCCTCTCTCTCTCTCCCTCCCTCCCTCTCTCTCTCTCCCTCCCTCCCTCTCTCTCTCTCCCTCCCTCTCTCTCTCTCCCTCCCTCTCTCTCTCTCTCTCCCTCTCTCTCTCAGAAATGTACCCACAGGAGGTACACTGGCAGTCGTCCAACAAGACTGTGGAATCACTCAAAGCCCACATGCCTGTGTGTGTGTGTGTGTGTGTGTGGACAGAAATGGAAAGGCAGGGTAATAATTTTGTATGTTGGTTGTCAAATGCAGTTTTAATGGTGCATAATACAATTTTGCAATACATAAAATAAGTATATTTACATTCTTATAATCCGAATATGACTTAAGTTGGTTTGACGTAGCACTGGACATAACACAGCAACTAAACATTGCGCTTTTTAAAATGGGTGTGTCACATATGCAAAACGCAATGTATAATATGTACAGTTGGGGGTCTTCCACTATCTCAGAATCTGATCTTGTAACAGATGGGTTTGGCTCAGTGATGCTCTGTATTGATCCAGACCATTGACATCAAATGAACAACCCATCTAAACAGTTGTGGGTGGTTGGGAGATTAATAAAGAAAATCAAACCGGGATTTATGATCATTGAAAACAAAAGCATTTCTTGCAATGAAAAAAGAGAAGAAGAAAAAGAGAGAGAGCAGAAGAGTTAATGTCGGATTGCTTTCAGCCACCCAAATTTGGCGTGTTTGCCAACCGCGCGAGTAAAATTAGCATTTCAATACCTCTAAGGGATATTCATTACGACAAGCTGAAACCTACGAACACTTCTCATTTTGATACCCCTCTCTTTCAGTCCGTCTCACTCTGGCTCTTTGATAAGTGCCTGAGAAAAGAGTGGGCGTGCGATGGAGGTGCTGGAAGGCAAATGTTTAGGAGAACAAGCAGCACTTTGTGGATGAGCTTTTGCAGACTCACGATACGATATCAGCTGATGTTCCGCAAAGATCGGCCAGAAAATATCGCCACAACAGAACTACTGTTGAAATACAAGCGTTGAGTGAACCGCTTCAACATTGAAAACCACTGAATTTTGTCACAAAGTTAGAATCGTAAAAACCAAGCCTTTGTAGCCAACAACCACCAAACTGCTTCAATTGACCAACTTTGACATTATAAAACAGCTGGCACACCCCGCTTCGACAGAACCTTAAATATAAATGGGAAAATTGCTATGATTTGACCCTGTATATTTTTGCAAATCACGTAATTGTCTTGTCCACAGAAACACTTGAAGGCCAAAAATGAAAACTCTGTCATCATTTCCTCACACTTGCTATTTTAAACCTGTATGAATGTATTTGTTCCGATTAACACAGAGAATTCTGGGACATCATTGCGTACCGTGAAAATTAACAAAATTAACAACTCATTTCTAAATTCCAATAATGAGCTTACTGGACTCTTAGCAGTTTTTTAGTTTTTGTGCAAACTTTAATCAATAACTGTAGTCTTTTGTCATGGAGTAAAGTGGGATACTTTCCTTTTTAATCTGCATATGAATGAATTGTCTGACAACTAAGGCCGTGTTCACACTTGACAAATAACAGCCGGAAATGTTCAAAGATAGCATTTGTGCACGAAGGCAGAGAGGCTTCATACGGAAGTCTATATGAATTATAAACAGAGAGCGTATATGCAATAACCAATCACATATTTAAAAACTACAATGCTAATTTCTCACTAGAAATGCAATCAGAAGTTATTGACAGTAAAATTTAAACTTACATTTATACAAAACTATGCCCCATTGGCGTTTTGGCCGGCATTTATTTTTTTCGAGAGGGAGCCTTCTTGACCAATCACGTTCCTCACATGTTGTTATGGAAACGACTGGTCTCTGTCATTAGCTAGCTGTGAAAAAGGTGCTTACAACCTTAAAAGACACTCTGAGACGCCGTTTAAAAAAACGCTCAGGACTTTTTTGGAAAACACAGTTTACTCCATAGGATTATAATGTAAAACAGACGCTAGCAGTTTAAAAAAAGAAGTCAAGTGTGAAAACGTCCTTAAGTTGTTTAACTGGCTCTTGTTGATAATATAAACAGATGATATTTTCTAAATATATATATTGAATATGAGGTAAATAATGTAAAATACAGTGATAAAAACGTGTTGCATGGAAATGTAGGACAACATTTGTCTATCAGGGCATCTAACTGTAAAATATACAAGGAATTGATTATTGATGTAATGTATGACAATAAGGATCGACATATATAGACACTGTTGCATGTTATATGCTCAAGAGATTTTGTGTTGGGATGTTAAAATAAGTCTCTTAACAGTGTTTTCCAGATTAAAAAATCTAAGCCTATGAAGTACAAGCAAAATAATCTACCAGTGGGTTAAGAAATACTTGTATTAGGTTCTTAGGAAAAAAAGTCAAACTAAATTCAAGCTTTTTTGCTTGTTTGAAACAGAAACATACCTAATTCTTATATTTTCTTTGATAAAACAAGACTAAATGTCTTTTTTTTCATTGTCAAGTTAATCTTGATTTAAGACATTTTCGATATTTGTACTAGAAAATAAGATTCTTGCACAAAGTGCATCAGTCTAAGTGATGTTTTGCATGTAAGAGTTTACTTTAGGCATTATTGAGAAGTCTGACGCTTATGTGTCGGGGTGGGGGGGGTTGAATGTTATTCTCAGGGGGCTGATCCCACTATCCCTTCAAACCCAAGCAACGCCCCTGGGCAGAGTTTGAGCGGTTTAAGTGATGTGTGTGGATGTGAGTATGCTGCTCTATATTGTGTGTGTGTGTGAGTGACTGAGTGTGGAGAGACCCAGAATGACTCTTCAATCACACACACCGCTGGCAGCCAAAGGCAAACTCAACCAATTAACTGCTCAACACACACACACGCACGCACGCACGCACACACACACACACACACACATACTGCCACTGTCACACAAACAGGCCGAACCCCTTCAGCACACACGCAATCCTGACCCTGCCTTCATTAGAGCAGAGGGTCGTTCTGTGTGACAGCCGGGGGCAGAAGAGGCCGCTCTCACACAAAAACACACGTGCACGAGCGCGCACACACACACACACACACACACACACACACACACACACACACACACACACTGGCATGTCTGATCCACTGGCAGAGGTGAGCAGCACTCGGTTGTTCACATTCACACACTTACCCATCCCTGACAGCAACAGGTGCAGTGGCCGACAGCCACACAATTAACAGACAAGAGGAGCAAGCATAGATGAAGAGAAGGAGGAAAGAGGTAAAGAAGAAAAGAAAGAAAAAAGAGACCTGAAAAGGGAGAGATAAGACAAGATGAGAGGAGACGAGAGGAGAGAAGATATAAGCAATGAAGAGAGGAGGGTGCGAGAAGACAGGAGGAGGAAGAAGAGGAGTGATAAGAGGAGAGGAGGAGAGATGAACATAAGGGGAGGAAAAGAAGGATGGAGAGGAGAAAAGGAAGCAATGAGACCAGGAGAGATGAGGTGGGAGACGAGGGATAAGGAGTGGAGAAAAGAGGAGAAAGGAAACACGATGACAAAGAGAAATCAGACAAAAACGTGAGGCAAGATGAGAAGAGAACGAGGGAAGAGAAGAGAAGTGAAGCAAGAGGACACTGGCATAACAAGACGAAATGAAGTGTAGCAGCAAGAGAAGAGAAAAGAGGACTTTTTATTCTCAACATAAATCGCAAATCAAAAGTAAAGAGATGAACTTCAGCACATGCGCTATATAAAGAATTTGCTGGACCGCCTGTGTGTGTTGAATGGAGGGGGTTTATTATGGAGGGCTTAATTAGTCCGTGCATTAGAGTATTCACATGCCAGAAATAGACAAAACATCTGATTAACATTCACAATTTTCTTTTGAAGATTTCTGAGGGTGTGCGTGCGTGTGACTCTGTCTGGAGATTTGTGATCACATGTGCTGCTGTGTATCTCTGTGTGTGTTTAAATAAAGGAGTGAAAATCTGAACAGCGTGCAGATGTGTGCGCGAGTGTGTGTGTGTGTGTCATCTGCTTTGTGTTTGTAACCGAATCTCTGTTGAGTTCCAGAGAGAGATGAGATGAGAGCCCATCTCCCATTACACTTTCATTCCGCGATCAATCCCATGAGCTGGAGGCGGACACACACAAATGCACACGCAAACGCATCTGAGCTATTCTGTGCATATTTGAGCGCAGCAATAGAATAATGTGTGTCCAAGAATCGCCTGCATTTCTCTTTACTAAATATATTGAGTGACCAACACTGCACTTTCTAATAGTAGAGATGAGAATAAAATCGTGAGAAGTGAGATGAGAGTAAAAGAAAAGATGAATAAATGAGACTCGAAAGAGATTTGATGAGATGAGAAAAAGAGATAAATTCAGAAGAGAGAAAACGAGATGAGACGAGATGAGACGAGATCATGTTATAAGAAGATAAGAAGAAAGATAAAAAGTAGAGAAGATTATGGGAGAAAAAAAGACGAGACAAATACATAAGGTGAGATGAGACAACACGAGAAAAAAGAAATCAAAGGAATTGAGAATAAGGAAGGTGAGAATAAGAGATGGGCCATTAAGAGCTGAAACACGTAGACAAGACAACACATAAGAACAAAAAGCAAGACAAGGAGATGAAAAGAGACACAATAAAAAAGTAGAGATCATTGAAGAAAAGATGAGAATAAAAGACGAGTCAAGAATAAAAAAAGATGACGTGAGACAAGGCACGAAGATAAGAGTTCAGATTGAGATGAGGACAAGGAGAAACAAAACAAGAAGATGAGATAAGATGATAATGAGAGATGACATAACGAGAAAAGACGAGGAAAAAGAAAAAGAGATGAGATGCAACAAGAAGATAATGACATGCGATGAAAATAAGAGATGAAATAAATAAAGATGACTGAC
>CM056465.1:17109617-17132117 GCA_029783895.1 Triplophysa bombifrons
AAAGAATCACAACAAACGCAACGCAACATTAGCATAAAACTAGATCGTGGGAGGAAAGCGAAGAAGACAGCTTTACATGACAATGCCGCTCATTACTTAGTTGAGTAAGCGTGGCATTAGATATCAATGTTTCCAGACAGATGTTGTACGTCTGCTGACAGGCTCTAATCCACGAGCTGGCAGGACCTTGTTTTAGCAATGAAACCAATTTAAAATGCTGAAGAGCCATTAGAGAGACAGACCGTAACGTGAGATATGAACATTCTCCTGAACACAGAACCATTAGCGCTAGTGAAAGAGAATGACTCGTGTGGTACGTAGTACGTTGTGCGTACAGCCATTACGTCGTCCCTCAGGGTCGACATTCGGTGGCGAGCTGTATCGTTTCATCCACTCATTTGGATCCCCGTGGAACAACAGTCGTGTGGCGCTAAACATTATCAATAAACTAACAGCAGCTTGTGTAAAATTACTCGAGGATTAAATGCTAATTGCGTTTGTCAAAGCAACGACTAAACAAATCCACTTTCAATTTGGTCCTTATCTACAAGCGCCAAGCTGCCTGAAGTTCTCACGGAGAGGTGGGCGTTATGACCAAAATATTTTGGGTATATATGTTTTTTTACAGTATATTCATCTGTCATTTTTGATCGAAATAAAACAAATGGAGAAATGAGTCAATAACCTCAGCGTTTTCAAACCATATGACTTTCTTCTGTGGACCAGAAAAGGAGAAGTTAGTAACCGCAGTCAGCATCCATTTTCGTTGCACAAAAAAACCCATCATCAATATTCTTAACAATTATTCCGTCATGTTCAGCATAAGAAAACGTTGTTTCATTTAAAAAAACGACATGTGTAAACGGAAATCTCACATTTTTGGTCGAACTACCCTCACAACAAGAGCTTCCTGCAATGCCATCGTTAATAATATTCATTTTCCTGCTCATTAAGAGAGAAAACTATAATGTTCCCTGCAAGCAAACACCAGAAAGATTAAATCCACAGGACATTCGACACCGAGGGAATAGAAGCGAGAAAGAAGGTGAGGAGACGAGCAATAGGCAAGTGGAAAGGAAGATCAAGTCTTACTACTCGCTGGAGTGCCGAGCAAATTCGCGGGTTCACAGTTTGGGGTCTGCGAATCCGAGCGTGTGAATATTTATTAAGAAGCGCGAGGAGAATGTGAGCCGATCGCTCATGGTTTCTTTTCCTCCCCTTGATTCTGACTGAAAAATGAGCTGCTGCCCTCAGTGCAGATCTGAAAGGATTTTTGACTGTGCGAGAGAGACAGTTTGAAGGGATATAACAGCTTTGTTCCAAACCACTTTTCCGCCCAGACACTGTAATACACTAGGTTCATGTAAATTTATGATCATCCAGCGGGGAGAACTCTCGCCCTGGAGCAAGACTTCCCTGTGGCTTACCAGCCTACACTCAACCCACCTCAATAACCTTGTGTTTTGATTCCTTACACTTATACGACTCGTTTTTTCATCAACATCCTAGAAGTGTCTGGAGCTTTGGTGAAATTATAACTTTTTTCAGGTCAGTCAGTAAATAATCTACATCCTGAATATGTGAGTAATGTTCCTTTCAACCGGTGTATATATGTATACTGTATATATGAAGAGCTCTTTTCCAAAACGCTATAAATCCATTTTAATAGTTACATGAAAATGACATTTTTTTACCTAGACCCAAACATTTTGTTAATACTCAATTTATCCTGTTAAAATGGTCTGTTGGCTCAGTCTGAACATGTTAAACAGTGATTGTTAAATGAAACAACAAAATTGTCGATTTAAATTTTATTTATATTTTTTTCAAAACGCTACAAATCCACCCTTTTTTCAAAATAAATGTTGGTTTATTTCTTTTTCAAAACAAAAAAACAAGAGAACATGAAACATATGACATCAGGGACTCATACGATAAATTAATATAAATCAAATAAATGCAAATGCATGAAATAAATAACAGCCAATCTGATTGGTCGAGAGGACATATTTGCATTTAGGCTAAAAACAGGTTCGGGATTTATAGCGTTTTAGAAAGAAACTGCATCTTGCAGTACATTTTAAACAAGGAAATATAGCGATTTGGCATGAAACATTGATGGAGCAGTGAATAAGTTTAGTGTTTAGTAATGGCATTACAAACTCTTTTTTTTTATTCGGCGTTTAATGTGTTTTGGAAAAGAGCTCTACATATGTACATATACATAAATATATATATATATATATATATATATATATATACATAAATGAATGCAACATTACTCAATATTCCTTTTTCACATGACAGCAGAAACATTTATTATTAAATGTTTATGATATAGCCGATAATGAGCAAAAACTAACACGGACACATTTTATAGAAAGGCAATTTGCAAATCCATAAATCTCCTGTAGACCAAAATAAAAAATGTTTTATGAAATACACTTAATTATTTTTTATTAAAGATATTTGTAAAAAAAATATTCATAAAAGTGCATTCGTGGTATGCATAATTACTGTGATTTTACATGATCGCCCTTAAAAGCTACAACTTGTAAACTACGCATTTTCTGAAAGATCCAAGATGAACCTCCTGACTGCCGCAACGTTTTGCAAAAGGGCAATCCCAAAGTTATGGATGTGACATTTTGGGTTATGGACGTGACATAAAATTGCTCAGAGAATAAATTTGTTACGATTATATTGAACCATCTGTTTATATTTTACTGAAACCTTGTCGATAGAGTCTAAATATCACAAAAAGTCAGGTTATGAAAAAAACTATATATTTAAAAAAAACAAATAAATATGCGATGTGACAAAAAAAGGACCTGGATTTTGGGAGATGATAAACTTTGTAGGATTTATATAAAATAAAATGCTCAATCCTGAAGCAATAATACCCAATGAATGAAGAAGGGATGCCTCTATAGAACATAAAATAGTTACATTAAATTAATTTTCATGTGTCCATTTATGAGGAATATATAGCGTTGTGGATGTGAAAATCCTGAAAATGAAACTTACCTGACTATGAAAAATCATGCATAAAATAAAATATATATATAAGACCAGCACGACTTGAAAATAGCTGCTAGGAGGCATTTTCAAGATGGCCGCCGACTGAACTGACATGTTTTAGTAATAAGAACGGAGAGTAAGAATGACATCTGACCCTATCGAGCAGTTGGCCACAAACACACCTTTACACAAACAGATAATCACCTCAGGCAAACAAAGCGCCCGCCAGAGTCAACATATTGTCAGACGAAGAGCTCGATACCGGTTTGGAGGGATTCTATCACTCATTAGAACTGAGGCAGCAGTGGAACGCAAAGATAAGCGTCGGATCGGTGGTCTGTGACAAGCTCGTCCTTATCTGACGGACCAATCGAGCGTCTATCAATACAAACACACAACAACAAGGAGACCAACACCTGTTTTATCGAAACTCTATGCAAAAGCAAGCTTAACCGCAGGACGGCCAATAAATGCACATCGCAAAGACGGAGAACATCCATACTTAGACAAACACAATTGATGGAAGTGAAATGCTCAAGTGATTGAAGAACGGCGAATGACGTCGAACGAAACCTCCGACAAAATTGTGTCTCACAGGTAAAACTGCTTATCATCATTAGCTTTGAAAACTGCGATAAGCTACGGAAAGTTTATTTTTATTTTTAGTAACTATAGTTAAAAATAAACAATAAAAGTAAAGTGTAAAAAAGGGGAAGTGTTTCAAGCTATTTTAAAGACTACGGGAAGAACAAACTACAACCAACAGAACAATTCTTACCAAATTTAATTGTTAACAAAATATTTTTAAGATTTAACTACACATCTAAGATAATAAATCGTAAATAAAACATAAATAGATATCGATACTAGAAATGCTTCTGGACCATTTGATACATCTTGCGAAGTAGTCTCAATGCTGGCATGCTGTCTTATGCTTCATTTCAGATATCTCAGATTTACCAAATTTCCCACCTCAAATTTAACAAAACACCTGGATTTGTAACAAAAAAACATTGACGTAACATTTGAATATTCAAAGTATTTATTTACACATAAAGTGAAGCATGCAGTGGTGCTGCATTCGGCTCTCAAGATGATAACAGACCCATTCCAGAAATTCTTTCCAGGTTGCGTAGGAAATATCCAAAATCAGAATTGGTGTCTGGAACCCAGCATTACCATACTTCAAACTGCGTACTTTCTCATCACCACTTTCTGACCGCACGGTGCGAGTATGCAAATTACAAGTGGTGTTTGATTAGCTTGTTCAGGTGTGCTTGATTACAGCTGCAGGACGGTGGATCTTCAAATGATCATGTCGTCTGCAGCGATACTCAAAAATAGACTGTGATTACCGCCAGCGGTGAAGCAATGCTTCCTGTTGAGTTACGGGTTCAAAATAAACCTCACTTTGAAAGAATCTGTGCACTTTGCCCTATAAAAGCGTTTCATACCGAACCTCACGCCAACAAATGCAGCAAAACCCATATTCACGCTAACAAAGGCTGGTATTGATTGACTGGCGATGGTTTTGAAAGGACTGTACCATTACTGATGTATAAACCTGTAAATATCCATTACACCTAATGGATCACAAGCCATTAGAATGAAAATAAAGGCAAATGTTTACAGACACGAAGACATCCTGCGATAATGGCCAATGCAAGAAATGAAACAGAACAAATATTATGAAATGTGAGACTGAACGACGTACCGACTCGCATTATTAACAATATCTAGCAGCAACACATGTAGATAAAGTTTCATAGCGACTTTTTTTCTTCGGCGGAACTCAAAAGAAGATAATTGGAAGAATGTCGGTAACAAAACAACATTCACCCTCATTGACTTCCATTGTATGGGCACAAAACCTCTTTTGTCAAAATATCTTCATAGAAGAAAGTCTCACATACATGAGGTTGACAGAATACTATTTTTGGGGGAACTATCCCTCAAATCTAGAAACTGTGTAAACAAAACATACATAGACAGTGGACTTAAACATGGAGAGGTGTTTGCCTCCACATTTCATAACTCTACCTCACTGACGTGTGTCTGTTTGTGAGCGCGTGTGCTAGCGTGTCGTGGCCCTGAAAACCTGCCCGGATTCCTGCGAGAGCCCCCAGCCGTCCGGTAATGAGGCAGAGAAAGAGACCGTGTCAAGAAGTGGATTCTTTCTGCAGCACGCCATCTGGAAAAGGCAAGCTAGATAAACAAGAAGCCCACTTGTATCCCTTCTCACACACACAAAGCCTTTTAGATTGTCAGGGACTCTGTCTTATCAATTTCCAGACAGATACAAACCAAAAATGAGAAAACACAAAAGCAGGAGCCGACGAGAAATAAACAAGACATGAATTTTCAGACAACAATGGCCGCCCTAAAGAGATGATGGCCGAGGTTGTGTTTTTAAGGGGCCTTTCGGTGTTCTATCTGGTCAGGCTTCGTCCCAAGCCTCGCACGGTAAATGGAAACTTGGAACCAACAAACATGTACAGACAAAAGAGGCTGTTAAAATGGCTAGAGACTATAATGGCGCGCAGAATCACGAAAATGTGTAAAAGCTGAAGGGAAGGTTTGAAGTTAAGAAAATACAAATTAATAACTGAAAACACCAGGAGTGGAATATTCAACAAATACACAAAGCTTGTTAAAATAGGCAACCAAAACTCAAAACTATGTAAAAAAAAATCTCCCCATTAAATGTTGATTCTTTCATCATTTCCTCATGTCTTTTCAAACCTGTATGATTTTCTTACTTCTGCAGAACACAAAAGAAGATATTTTGCCAACCAAACAACATCAAACCCAATTGACTTCCACTGTTTGACACAAAACCACTTTGACATTTCTCAAAATATCTTATTTTGTGTTCCACAGAAAGAGTCAAATGCACACTTGAACCCCATGAGGGTGAATAAACAATGACACAATTTTAATTTTTGGATGAACTGTCGAGCGCTTCGTCACGACTTTCTCTAAACCGTGAGCACGTTAACACAAAGACCTTTTTCCAAACACACACGCACGATCATCAGCATCAGGTGACCTGCGCTGTTCGAGCATAAAGGGGCTCAGGTGGCAGGTGAGAGATCTGGGGGGGGCGTTTGACAAATAAAGTCGGTCAGATAACGGTACGGCAGCATATCCCAGCAGAAAACGTGGACGGTGAAGAATCAGACGGCTGTCTATTTGCATTAAATCACAGCTGAGGAGTTTGACCTGATTACTAACCCACAGCGCAAGGAGAACAACCTACAACGATGAAGGAATCAGCACTGAACCACAGATCAAAGCAAACAAAAACATCAGGGGCCAAGACGAGACAACAATACCTGGAGAAGATGATACGGTAACATCTATAAAATCTGAAAACTTTCTAAGCCAATCATCTGATCAGTGCATGCCATGTGACTTATCTCCGATGCAAGATAATGATGCTCGACAAGAACATGCACCAAATACCACATATTTCCAAAATAATAAATATTATTTCCGGGACCTCAACATACAAATGGCTTTATGTATAGCTGTCTATGCGTACGCTTGGTGTAGGAGAAGATACTTTACTATAAAAAAGCACCTTTAATAAATATATTTAGCTACGTTTTGTGCTTGACTTTCGGCTTTGTCATCATTTGCAATGATAACCTTGGACACTATGGAGGTTTTCGGGACATGCAACCGTGTCATAAAACTGCGTCTTCAGCGAACCGTCGCAACCCAATCCCCCAGTGTGGGTCAAGGGGTTGTGGGTAACAACCCAGGAAGCGTGAACAGATGCATGCTTTAAAAATCGACCAGAAATGGTATGCCATCTGTGCACCTCTGACATCATATTTTCAGTATACTAATCCCTTCCATTCTATAGTGAAACTTAAAGGGACTGTTTACCCAAAAATGATCATTTACTCATCCTTACGTCATGCCAAACCTGCATGACTTTCTTTCTTCGGCAGAACACAAAAGATATTTTGAAGAATGTCGGTAACCAAACAACAATGGCCCCCATTGACTTCCATTGTATGAACAAAACCACAGAAACGTTTCTCGAAATATCTCCTTTTGTGTTCCACTGAAGAAAGAGTCAAATACAAGTTTTGATAGAGTAAATAAATGATTTGCGAGTGAACTATCCCTTTAAACAGCAAATCAGAAAGTTAAGAATGAAGAATAAAACATACATTCACATGCAACGTGAATGTAAACCATGTAATGTCTATTTTACAAGCAAAAGGTCTCTTCATAACTTCTCGGTGTGGAGTCCGGTTTACACACCATCCTCTTGCGGCCTGATATTACGAGAGCGATAAAGGCCCGGCATTCATTTTTAATGTCACAAATGTAATGCATTACCAAGGGTTCAAACACACACGTGCGGACAAACACAAAAACGCACACCTCATTAAGCCGCGCGGAAAACTCCTCTAATATCCCTGAGAGGAGTGCGGCGTAAGATCTGCCACGGCACGAGACTAATGCGACTAACCGTTTGACTGGAAAGTTCACAGAGACCCTCAGGTAATGGAGCAGGACCTCTGGAGACAGACCTCAGTCTAGCGGAGTGATGGGGGGAGGTGGGTTAGTTATGCCACTGTTTAAATCATCTGTAGAGGTCACGGTCACACCCCGTCTCGTCTAGCGGCGAACGACACGACAAAAGAGGACTGCTCCTGTCATAATACACGCTGCTGTCTGAGCTACAAACATATTAACAATGACATTCTAGATTATATTAATAGTTCAACAGCAAGTGTTTGGTACGATAACGGACCAATAATGACACGCTACTCCCTGAATTACTTTTATTCACATTAAAGATTGGCTATGACAAACAGAACACACAAAGTACACACTCCAAAAAGCACTTCTTATTCAATATTTGTGTCAGGTTTTAGGATGTTTAGTGACTTTTGCTAGAAAACAGGTCTTCAATTACGTTTAGTTTTTTTCTTGTTAATTTGGGTTAAATATATATGAAATATATTTACATGATGTGATTCAAACTACATAAACGATATGTTCAAGGTTAATTAAATATATAAAATTTGATTTATCTTTTACTTTATTTTTTCTTTATTTTATATTATTTATACTCTCTTAATATTATAGAAAGCCTTAATAGTTAACACAGTTTTTTTTTTGCTTTAGTCAATTTATTTTGTTTTAAAGATATTTTTACAGTAAAGCAAAAAAATTCAGTATTCGCATTATTCCGAGAGCATCAAAGCATCACCTGACAGTTCATTGTTTACGCGCTATAATCATATGATCTTAAACAGCCGTCAATGTCATTCAACACACTTACGTTGTGTTTTATCAGCAGTGAAAAGCACTTCACCACACCTACACTCGAGCGACACTTCACAAAACAAACACAAACTAATCCTCCTGACGGCATTATAAAAACATCTACAAATGTCAAGGGCTGTACGGTTCAGGTCAACATGGAAACGGATTTTACGTCTGACTAAAATTAATTTATATACAAGCAAAATACATTGTCGCGGTGGTTGTTTTTCTCAAGCAGGGTCTCGAAGTTTTAACATTGTGGCAGATAAGATGGCATGTAATCTTAGCTTGCAAGTTTGACAGGTGAGAAAGTTTTTCTCAAAGACTTTTTCTGCAAATCCTGGTGAAACTCTTAAGGTTAAAAAGTAAAGTGCACTTTTTAATTAAATGTGCATGTTAACACTGTGGCACTTTTAACTAAACATAACTCTGTTTCATTAATACGGTCCGACACAGTAACACAAGCTCAACCAACGGCGTGAGTTTGAGATGATGCTTTTGAAGTGTTTTGAGATGACCAGATGAAGAACGCAGTAGAACTTGTGAAATCTGCATACACTGTATTTCAACGTTACCCAATTAAAATTTTGTGCCCGTAAGACGGCCCTTATATTTGGCCTTTGGCCCGTCTTAGATCCCTTCATATTTAAATGTATTTCCCCTCCTGGGACGTTCTGTTTAATACTAAGGTCATTACACCATGCGTTTGTAATTTCTGCAGCCGGTGTCCAACAGCCGGCCATAATTAACATCAGCCGGCAACTACTTAATTCTCAGAATGAATCAGCATTTCATCATTATGTCCTTCCCAACACTTTCAATTACCTGATGCCTGATAGTGATTCTGCTTTCTGAAGCAATGACATCTACGATGCAAACAACATAACTCTCTCTCCCATCGCCCTCCGTTTGAGGAGGTCAGGAAGGATGAGGTCATCAAATTCCGAGCATCATGAGAATGGTGCCAGTAACCTGAGCTTAGCCGATCATAACAGAGGTCCTGTAAGTTTAAAGGCCAGATTTACCAACAGCTTGCGGTGCAAATGCCTCTTGGCGTAAAAAACGATTGCCTGTATTTATTAAAGACATGCAGTCCAAAGCAGTGCAGAAAAGGCGTGGACACAGATGTTTTGGCGACTGAACTGCATTTGCATTTGTAAAACTTTTCTCTTCCAAAGCAAAAAATGTTTTACTTCGATAAATAATTTGGAAAAACGTATGAGTAAACGCACCGCTATCGATGATTTTAACCTTTGGGAGGGGTTCAAGCGGACCAATCACAGTGCTTGCGGTCCGTGTCAAATTGATACGTTGTTACAGTTTTGGAAAGGTGCGCGTCATGCTACGGCGTAGGATACACTGCTCTGCGTAGGCTACGGCGTAGCTCTGACGTAGAAGTAAAAATTGGACTTAAGAGTCTTAAAACAGCAACCTGTAAATTTTGCAGCAATGGCGCCATCTCTGTTTGAAACATAAAATTTCAGGTTACTTTACAAATTTATCTTTATGCAATTCAAATGTCGTCAAACTAACAGTTCCAAAGGCACAAAACCTCATCCGTAGACTCTTTTGTCCCTTGAGACAACACTCTTAAAAACAAAGGTGTTTAAAAAGTGACATGTGAATACCTGACACGTACCACATTGAATCTGACAAACGTGCATTTTTTGTAATAGGTGTCTTACCGGACTACGATGGGCTGAATCTGGTTCCTCTCAGGATTCCTCTCCTCCGACATCTACGCGAAACATCTTTTGGATGTTTGTTTCTCGCCAAACTCGCCTTCGTCTTCTCACTGGGGGAGATTAAAAAATATGATTTACTGATTTTGTGAAAATCAACACACAATAAACATGACAAGCAATTCATCCTAAATATAGTCAATAAATGAACAAGCAAGATGCTGGGAATCTTTAGATTCTGTGCCGTCACCTGAGTATAAGCCACAGATGACACAAACCGACAGTAAACAAACATGTTTTTCTGAGGAACATTGTGTGCGTTTCCTTGAGTATCGTGATACGGACCTGATGCATACAGAGTATGACAAGAGAGCCTCATGCCACATCGCGTTAGGATGTATCGTGAAAATTTTTCCTAGTGCCCCATTTAGCTGATCTGGAATCAGATTCCACTATTTCAATCCTAACATCCCTTGCAGGTGAAATATGCAAAGCAAGAACTGCACAAACGCTCGCCCTTACCTCTCATTAGCCATGCAATATTGTTGTAAACGACAGAGGCGTGTTCGTCACATTAATATGAAGAAAAATAATCACATCCGTTCGCCCACAGCTACAAATTATTACCGGCGAGGAAGTCAACGTAAACCAGTTTCAGAAAAGGAGAACGGCAGGCGGGCGGCCGAGAAACTCGGCTTAATTGATATTCCGTACCGACTTTGTTAATTAAAGCGCTGATTATCCTGCCAAATGGGTCATGACAACTGGAGGCGATGGCTTGTCCTTTAAAAGCAATTGTTAAATTTGTAATAAATTGTCTTGTTTCCCACGAGTCTCAACCTGGGTGAAGGAATTCTTGCGTGCTCAGAAACAAAAACTTGATCTGAAGGATTCACAAAAATCAATCAACTTTAATAAAACTTCACAGGATGATGTTTATATAAATTTGTCATTTTTTATGTGATTTTGCTTCACGAACATCCTGATAAAAAAAAGTAATCTAGCAAATGCGTAAATATAAATTAAATGTGTATTTTTTTAGGCCTAAGCATGACTACAGTTGCCAAATTCAAAACATAAACATACTTTTCTGTGAGGAAACCTTAAAAAACGAATTATAGCACAGATAGACATCTCTGCTGTCTGAGGTCTCTAATGGAATCAGTAGCCAGATGATGTACAAAGAGTCCCTTTTCTCTCCTCTCATCGCTCAGTGTGTGTGTGTGTGTGTGTGTGTGTGTGTGTGTGTGTGTGTGCGTGTGATGATATTGGGTGGATCTTCTATAGTTTGGCCTCAAGCCGTCCATTATTGGCCTCCAAGTTAGAGAGACAGACAGTGAGAGGCTTTCGCTAACAGCGAGATAAAGTGTTGTTATCGGGCCGAGAATGTTGAAAGCAGACCTCGTTTTATCAGAGCTCGTTTCTACCTGAGATTGAATGACACAGAGTACATTCAGAAAGAAACTTCAAGAACTGCCAAAGTGCCCCATGAACATAACATTTAAATCAACGCTACTAGATCAGGCCGTCTAACCCTATCATTAAAGGGACAGCTCTCCCACCCAAAAATAAAAACTCTGTCATCATTTACTTACCCTCAAGTTGTTCCAAATCTGAATAAATGTCTTTGTTTTCAGATGAACACAAAAGGAGATATTTGGACGAATGCTTGTAACCAAACAGTTCTTGGCCACCATTGACTACCACAGTACCACAGGAAGTCAAAAGTGCCCCAGAACTGTTTGCTCTCCTAAATTCTTCAAAATATCTTCTTTTGTGTTCAAACGAAACAAAGAAATTTATAAAGAAAATGTTCCTCCTATGGTAGTCGAGGGTGGCCAAGCAACTGTTTGGTTGCAAGCATTCTTCCAAATATCTTTCTCTGTATTTATCAGAACAATGACTTTTACACAGATTCAGAACAATGTACTCCAAATAAAAAAGATGAAAAACGGCACAAAATAACTTATTTGTTAACTAATTAAGTTGAATGAGTCCTTTAAAAGACGCCGAGGTTGAAATTTCAACAAAAGAAATCTTCAGATCGAAAAAAAAACGGACAATGTGATCTCATCAATGTCTCAATCTGTGTTAAAATAAGTCTACAATCAAAACAAAAATAAAAATATTGACTTTGCACTTTGAAATTATGACAAGATAAAGTTTGAAAGCTCAACAACTGGGCAAGAACGTTTCCACTGTTTTTTATTTACTTATTTCGACAAATCTGCAGAATTGCGACCCAAATAAAAAAGGTTCCGTGATATACAGTATGCTTATAAAATTAGACATTTCATACATAGAAAGAAATGTAAAAATTGAATGTTCAGTCACAATAACTACATTTTAATACATGGCATCATGATATAAAATTACTCAACAGATTTACCAAATCTACCTGCTTGATTATCAAAATACAAAAAAAGTCTACTAGCCCTGTTTTAGAAGTTGTTCTTCAACCACATGCCATTAAGAAAAAAAACAATACACCTGATCTGATTCAACAACCAGACGCACATGGTTACAGATGAGAGCACGGCGCATGTCTCATATGATCCGGGAGTATTCGTATCCTTGTCCTGCGACCGTGACCCTACTTGGGCACCGCGTGGCCCTCGGGTTGATAGGAACGGGTTCCCTGTTTGATGCTGGAAAGAGATGAGACGATCTAAGACGGTAGGGGTCCGGGCCCCCCTCCTCCAGCCTTACTAAACCCAACCGTGAGATTGGCACCTGAACGCAACCCGTACCTGGTAATGAGATCACATTCTTTGATACACAAGCATGCCCACGGGGAACACGCACTCCAGTCACAAAAACACGCTCTAATGGGCTTCCACACTCTCTCGGCTCAAGGACGTGTCACGGACGCGCAGGCAGGACTGGATCTGGACACGTCCGTTGTTCACAGGACTAAATTATTGATTGGTTATTAGACAATCGTGGATGTGCTACCTGAGCTTGTGCACGAAACGAAAGAACAAAATGAAAAGTATCGGCTTAGAAGAAAGACACACTCAGAGGATTATTGAAAGGTGTGCGTGCGAGCTAATATACGGCAAACAAAATCGATCTGCGTCGTTGTGAATGAAAACAGCAGGCCTGCGTTGGGTTCTCTTAGCTTTGAGATTCAAACCATTCAGTGAGTGCTCTTGCCGGCCGAACGCTGGCAGAAATCGAATCTTCAGGTCTTAAAATCTATCAGCGAAAGAAAGGTCTTGCCGCTGGGCTCTGCAGGGGGGCTAGCCACACCATTAGCCTCTCCACCGCAATTACTTCTGGATTGACTGGGCCGCCGCGTTATTTTTAGTTAGTCACTTAAAGCGTGTGCTTCTAGAAGCCATTTAACCCGGCAGGAGCCTTGACCCTTGCTCTTAAAGATGTGACACCGGGACGTTTCACAAAGCGTAGGTCTGTCGGCAGTTCAGCGTACTTCGGAAAGGACAACGAGTCCCTCGCTCCTGTTTACTCCGAACGAATCTCATTCATCCTCGGGCTAAGCTCTGGTCAGTCTCTCTGTCACTGTCTGCGTGTCACGCGGCGACCGCGTTTTGTTTAATGAGCTTACGGTGAGATTCCTAATGAGATTCTCGGGTGTTGAGGAAACCTGCCAGCGCAAACCCAATTTAAAGGATTTACACCACAGATCCAGCCAGGTCTGTTTTTTTTCGGTGTTTGGATGCTTTAAATTGGTTGGAGTTCATCAAACACAAATCTTTTTTGATGTATCATTTGTTTCTCCTAGGCTGACTGGAGAATAAATAGAGACCTTAAAAAATAGAGGGATAGTTCACCCGAAAAGGAAAATTCTGTCATCATTTACTCGCCCTCATATAATTTCATACCTGTATAAATGATTTTGTTCTGATGAACACAGAGAACGATATTTGGAAGAATGTTAGCAATTTTCGAAATCGAATAATCGATTCATCATTTTTTTTACAAGGATCTATTCAATATCGATTCTCAAAAGCTGTGAATCTATTTTTTTTCTTTCATATTTATGCAAGCACTGAGCATTCATTAACGTTAATGTTATTGCTACTACTATCCACTAGATATGCCACTTTTCTGTTTACAACGGGTGATATTTACTGACCTGTTTTAAAAATATCTATAGGTTTTGTATTACATCTATCCCAAGATAGCAAGCAACCATTGAATCAATTTAAAAAAAAAATGTTAATTTGTCATTGTTAGTTGCATTGAATCAATATCACATTTGCGCTGCAATTAAAGTTGAAAAAATGTTAAAATTTCAACAAATCTTAATTTTAGTGATACGTTTTTGATTCAGCTCTTTACTCTTGTGTTTGAATGTTAAGTTTTCTTTAACTGGTCATGTTCAAAACATCTCTTTCTCTATCAATGAATAAGTGTTCTTATTAAAGCACTGCTGTAAACATTGAAATTGGTAAAAGATCACGATAATAGTGATTTGTTGAAATTTCTAAAAAAAACTATACATTAGTTGCAGGAGCAAAAGTGATATTGATTCAATGCAATTAACATTGACAAATCAACAGTTTTTTAACATTGATTCAATGGTTACTTGCTATCTGGGTAATCATTGACTCGAATCAAAAATCGACTCAAACCGAATCGAGCGCTTGTGAATCGGAATCGAATCGTGACATCAGTATCGATACCCAGCACTAAAGACTACCATAGTAGGAAAAATTAAATGGTACCCAAAGCTGCCCCAGAACTGTTTGTTTTACTAAATTCTTCAAAATCTCCCATTTTGCGTTAAACAAAACCCAAATATACAATTTTCTTTTATTTCTATTATGCTATGGTAGTGGGTTATGTCCAAGAATTGAAAATGGCTAATATTCTTCCAAATATCTTTCAGTGTGTTCATCAGAACAAAGAAATGTATAAAATGTATACATATTTTTGGGTGAACTATCCCTTAAAGTATTGACAATTCTTATACACGGTCTTATTTGTGGACAATATTGTAAACTAAAAAAAGCACCATATATTTCTTGGTCATAAAAACCATTAGCTTCCTCTAAAACTACTTCCCATTTCACCAACTGGACACAACCAGAAAAAAATGTATTTGCTCAGAGGTCTCAAATGTGGTTCAATTGAGTACTAATTCAGTCTTAGATGTTTCTCCTGAAATTGCTGAAGAGAACAAACAGAAACAAATGAGACAACGCATATGAGATTTAAACAAACGTTTTAATTTGTTCTCCGTTTAATCTCATTGATGTCCAGGAGAAATAAAGGAAAAATTAAAGAGATATTGCGTCATTTCTAACAAGCAGGTTTACGTTGTTCAAGTCTTCTGCTTCTCAGATCATTCTCAAAAACACAACAACGTCTCCTCAAGAGTTTTCGAAGAAATCTCAATAATATATCAAACTGTCCCCAGATCAAAGAAAAACAATAAGATACAATAAAAAATACAATAAAAACATTTCAGCATAGACTTCATCAAGCTATAAAAGATCAAGCACTGAGCAACAACATCTTCTCAGGTTGCGTGCAAGAACTGTTTAAAATATTTCAAGTGTTAAAAATGTGTTTTTCTGCATTGTTAATAAACCTTGATACCAAGCGCAAGTGCAAAGAACTTCACCACACACGCAATTCTGTGAAGAAAAGGCATGATCTTATCACCTCATTTAAATTTCTCACACAACACCAATGAATACAATATATTATGGATTATGGTGAAGTATCATCCACCCCCAAACCAATAAAAGGATCTCGGCAGAAAAAACCGAGAACTTCATGTGAAGCTGATCACCAACAGCGTACACGTTTACTTTAAAGGACTATCCCTCCGGTTTCTCGCCGTGGACTTTTACTGTCATCTTGAGGGTCATAAAAACGTTAAGAAGATTGTTTGTCAACGCTTTCGCATGTCTGCGAGAGCCACATTAGGAATGTAATATTTGTGGCTTTTTAAGAGGTTTATGGATATGTAAATTCTCTCAGTGAAAGTACGTGCCGATTATGAAAAGCTGAGAGTTTTCATTACGACTGAAAATAAACTCCGGTCGACACTAAACCCAGTGCAATGTGGGTTAGGCGTAAAAACCAACCCCCGCCAATAACCAAAGTAAAAACAAAGAAGTGAAGTAAAGCAGTTCTCTAAATTTTCCAAAAGAACAGATGTGTGTAGATCGCTAATTGTGCGTGGATCTCAATACAGTGGATTCTACAAATCACATGTTGTTCCTTGTAGGCTTCGACGTGACAGGTTGTTGGAAGCAAAACTCCTGCACGCCAATTAGCAGACAAACAAGCTAATCTTAAAACGAGATCCCAGAGTGCATTTCAACAGAAAAACCCTCATTTGCAGTTTAGCAATGCGCTAGTAGCATCATCGCTGGACGAGAGCTACTCAAAAGAGCCATGAGATCATCTGTAATGTTTCACGATCCCAGCAAAAAAAGCTAATGTCTAAAGCTAATGCCGCAAATTAAAGGTCTGAACAGCGAGAGAATGAGTTAACCTCGAACGCATGCTAGCACATCAAACGAAACGCCAACCACGAAGCAGGAACCGTCTGTGCACAACTTTAGGAAGTGAGGTTTTGTGTAAAACATTTGCATTCGCACAAAAAAGGCCGGGTGGCAGGTTTTTGACGTCTGCCAGCAGATGCTAGCGTGTATTTAAACCGTTTATAGAGTCTGTGGCACAGACTGTGATGTCATTTGCTTTAATCGCTAAATAAATGCAGAGAGGAATGTGATCCAGAGAGACTACAGCTCAGCTCCTTACTTTCAATTCTGGGATATCGCCTACAGGTAAAGGATTCTAGAGTTAACAGAAAAAACGAGATCTGTTGTTGTGCAGCGAGACACATCTCAACCCTCCAGATGAGACCCAGTTATACTTGTGGATTCATTACACGCTTGCACTTACTAAAGGTACTATGGTGTTTCAATGTTTTTGGGCATGGGAATAACATGTTGTTTTTGTATGAATACCAAGGATGTGGTCACAGCACGCAGGCCAAATATAAACCTGCGGGTCTTTTCTGATAAGAAAGACAAATACTGCTAAATAGGAAATGCAACTATCAATATGAGTGCACTAAGCTATGTTGGTAAAAATAAATTGGCTTATCTTTCAAATGGAAACAATGTTTTACATCGGTTTATTAAAAAGTTAAGTTCGATTTTAAGAACATCTGTGTTTGATTATTGGTTAAAGGGACAGTCCACCAAAAATAAATGTCTATCATCATTTATTCCCACTCATGTCTTTACAACCTGTACAGAATATGATTCTGTAGGATACAAAGATATTTAGAGAAATGTCTTAGTGGTTTTGTGTCCATTCAATGGAGGTCAACGGAGAGCATAACTGCTCTTCTGCATATAATACTATGGCATACCTCGAATTCCCATACACTTATTCAATTCCATGGTATATATTGAAGAACCATGACATTAACATTTACGCATTTGGCAGACGCTTTTATCCAAAGCGACTCACATTGCATTATCCTATACATTTATACATAGGTATATGCAATCCCCTGGGATCGAACCCACAACCTTGAGTTGTGAATGCAATGCTCTTACCAATGAGATACAGGCTCACAACATCACCTCATTGTACTACGGTATCACCACAATACCCTTCTGTACGTGTAAACAAAAAAAACATCGATGTGCATCTATATGAGGAGCCACAGGTCTATGTGACGGAGTCTCGACCCAGATGTGTGTCAGATCAGATCAGACGAAACAGGCCGTATACACACCAAAGACATCCACCACACTGAGCCATGAATCTGAAGACAAATATCATGAGGACGGGAAAGAGACAAAAGGTACAAATGCACAGCAAGGCTGTTTCGAAATGCAAGCCAAGAATACTATCTAGTGAATACTGAGCGGTGTATATTGCACCGTGTAAATTGCGTACTAGTTGTTTGTTTTTCAATAGACATTTTGAAAAGAATACGTTGTCATGACATCACGTGTCTTGCCAGAATACCTAAAATACTGAAGTGAGGTTGTGAGAATGACAAGAAATAGAAACTATAGCAAGGAACAGTAGAAAGGAGTCAGAAGAAAAATTGCAGGGAGTGAGAGATTCTGAGTTCACGAAACCAAAACAACAAACATGAAAATCAAATGGTTCAAAGTCTGTCTCTCTCTCTCGCTCTGTCTCGGGTTTAAGGCGCATAGCTGGAATTCCTGGCAGCGTTTCAGCATTAGAAGTTTCCGTAGGAAGTACCAAAGCTGCAGGTCTGCTCCTATCACCCTAAAGCCTCTCTGGGTCACTTCCGAACGTACATCTGGTCCCCAGATCCTCCTACATGTACCAGAACCAAAACAGGAGCTGCGCTAGTCTGATAGCCAGAGTTAAGGGGAAGTACAGACAACATCACCAGCTTACTAGTTATTGTTGTCAGTGGTGTCGGAAATAAAGGTTACGACCTTATAAAAAAGTAGATTTCAGATCTCATTAGAGCAACCGATGGTTTTATTTTCAGCAGTGATTTTTAACTGGCAGAGTCACGGCCGATAAGTGAAAACAACGCTAAATGCAAACTATAAAAGCAACCAACCATATAATTGTGTATCGAAAGGAGAGTAAAAGCAAGTTAAAGATTCAAAAGGGACAAAATGCTTGTCTTTTGCTTTTATGTCGATATCAAAAAGGCTGTTCTTTGAAACAAATTGTTAGTGTGTGGTCACAGACAAACCGAAAGACACCAAATACACTTACAACAAGATACTGTTTCAATAGCCTATGTGTTTATGTTTATTTTTGTGTGTAGTTACACCTGGTTGCACTTAAAATGAAATATTAAAATAAATATTAAAATAAAAAACAATTATATTTTAAATAATATAATATAAATATATATATATATATATATATTATAATAAAATAAAAAGATTATATTTATTTGTAATATTATATACTTATTTATTTTAATTAATATATCTTTGGCAGTCATCTCACCTCTTCACGGACGTCTTGCCAGATTGCACCAGCTTTTTCTTCGCCCAGGTTGGTATGACCGTACTTTCCAGCTGTTGCAAAATTTCCGACCCAAAGTTCACACGTTACGGCCCCATAGAGACTCATCCATTCAATAATTAACAGCCATGAGACTCAAACCCCCGACCGACCCTACATGCCAAAAAAAACCCGCCCGTACAACCACCACGTTACCAAAGCTGTGGTGTCCGTAATTAAAACCCAATCGCCGTGCGAAGCAAGTGCTCTGTTTGCAGATTGAACATGACGTTACTCACATTTGTGGAAATGAATTACACCCTTCAGTGCCCAAGTGAATTCCCCTCCAGAATGATGGGGAAAAACAACCCTTCTTGGAAACAAAGGTGTGGAGATGTCACGCTCGTGGAGGGGATCTATCATTTTGCACTTATCCGTTTCACTGAGAGTGGCTCAACCGTTAAATCTCTCTGCGCTCCCGGATAAATAAAGCACGCGTCGGTTCATCTGAGAGATTATGACATAATGCCTCAATCCATCCTTGGTTAAACAGCATTGGAAACATTTTGGCAGGCGTCATAAAGCGTTCGGTGAAAGACAGTCAGATGAAACGTCTACGTTCATTTTTGGGGGGCAAAATGGGTGTAATTCTCCACAATGGGTTTTAAAACTGTTGCGCTGAGCCGGGAGTTTTTCACTTTCATTGATAGCTGAAAGCTTTATCAAATTATCCCCCAAAAAGTTTGCCGCTTTCGATCCAGCGTGGGCCGGATGATACGCAGAAAAAGCTCATTTACGTTTCGCCGTCTCAAATTATTTCGATTTTCACACACAAAAGAAAGCGCTCGTGTCTTTCAGACCCGCAAACTACTTCAACAAAGGTGCGTGCGGAATCGCTGCTGGATTTTCCACTATAATACTCAGTGACTTGGCAGTTTCCCAGAATAAACTAAGTCTTAGACTAATTAAGACCGTCAATAGTATTTCTTCTTTTATTCCTGAACCGGGCCTAATCCCCACTTGCCCCATTTGCTTCAACGGGAGCGGCCGTCTGGGCTCGCTCCAAACCGCAATCCGTGCCGTAGAGCGTGTCTGTGAAAGAGCGGAGTTTTGACACGGATGCCACTCTTAAGACGGGAGCGCTGGCTTTCTCACACGGGCCGATAATGGTACGCCATGGTCTCGGGCCGCTCTGATAGCGTGTTATGCTTGTAATGAGAGTCTTTGAAGCCAAAGCTGGAGATCTTGTTCTCCTGCAGGCAAAGGTTTTGTGTAATGTGCAACAGTCCCTCCTACACATTCCTGTGTTATTTTCTTTAGAAAACTCATATTTCCCCATAATTCATCTGTGCGACCTAAACAAAGCTACAGAGATTTCTCCAGATGAAATGCAAAGACGAAAAAGAATAAAGAAAGGAAGCAGACGGTGGTGGTTTAGTCGGTTCAGCGTACAGTGCTGTTCATGTGATGCTTGGGGTCATAAGATTCTTCGCTGCACAAAGACCCCCGGGCGGCACAGATCTGTGGCCAGCTGTTGATTAGCCAGCGTGAGAATGAATGCGATCTCACCTTATGCCCGTCATTTCCCATGATGCTCTGTAATCTGATGTATCTCAGCCATCCGGGCTGGCGGGGGGGCATTAAAACTGCTCTCTTGGCTTCGCACGTCGCCAGCGGTGTAATAACCTGAGATGAGACCTTATAGATTCTGTTGGACTGACTCACAAACAGACCAAAGATATCGAGCTCACACCTAAACGTGGGAATCTCTAGAGTTTAGGGAAAGCAAACAACAACAAAAAACTCCTCGGAGAAATAAAAATAGACACAGATGAGACAATATTTAATGTGTAGTATGAGTTTTAAGCATTTTACAGTGGTGGTATAACGATACACAGCTCGCAATATGATGGAGGTTGACAATACGATATCACAATATTTTAAACGATTTAAATTTAACTAAAATTCTAATAATTTGCAAAAGCTTAACAATATTTTTCTCAGTTTTGTCATATATAAGACAACAATAAAACAAAGTAATTGACAACATTCAAGGTTTCAATGTACCCTTTGTACTTAATTTAACCGTTTATATATAATAAAAAAATTAACAGGTCCGTCACCGAAACATAAAACTAAATTTTTAAATGATATTCAAGAAGGAATTAAGAAATCTAAACCTCATATGGTGGCGCCTCAAACAAAACGACTAAACTTTAACAGAGAAAAGCACTTATCACATATTTTTGGCATTGTGATATACATTGTGCGGTGACACAAAATATCCTTAAATCCCACATAATATCAATGTCGATACCATTGCAGTTGATTCCAAACAAGACCTATTACTTCATGAGAAATGTTTATATTGAAATGTCTAACTTCAAGATATTGTCGAGATCTCTTCTGAAACTCTATGGGAGACATATGCAGGAGTTTGTTTGAAGAAAAATGTTAAAAATTCTCCACTAGAAAAATAACATGATTTCCAACATGTGTTCAATCTCAGTCCGTACCAGGCGATCCAACCCGGACTTTAAACCAATGAGATTTAGCTGTGGGCGGAGCTACTCTGCACAAGATAACTAGACATTACCGATCAACCAACAAAATGCAACGCTGTGCGTCACTTGACACTATTAGTTAGTTAGTAAACATTTACAGTGCCACACTTACTTATTAACCAGACATGCACTCTAGACTATGACTGTGAACTACGAAAAGAATCTAATGTGGCAATTCCAACGTCACTTTTCAGACAAAACCAACAAACCTCCCGTCTGGGGCAGCCGAGGCCCGGGAGTTTGGAAACGCGTGCCAAACTATTCGAGTACATCAGAGTCCAGCTTGAGGCTAGTCTCAACACATAGTGCCGTCCAGGAACACCATCAGACTTTTCCAGGAATCTCAAATATCAACAAGCTTTGTTTTAAGTGCACAGAATCCTGACCAATCCGAGAGTTTAAAAGAGCAGCTGGCAACATCGGCGCATGCTTACGAGCCAAACCACGGGAAACAAGGAAGCACTGTGCCATTTCTTCTTTAGTGATGCGTTTACAAAAAAACCTCTTTGTTGATGGAAAACCAGGCCGTTCCAAAAAGAGGAAGTCACGCAGAAAACAGAAAAAATGGTGAACGTACAAGCAGAAATGGCCTGACACAAAAAATAGGAATTAGTGTAGAAACGTTACCATCCTCGGGCGAACATCAGACAAATGCTACTTCTTTATTTAGGGTTTGATAAACAAGAGCGCTCGGGCCCGGAGTGGTCTTACTGACAGCCTTGAGGGTGATTGTGGGTAACAGATGATTTCTGAGTGTAAAACACAGGGACGTTGGGAAGGTGAATGAATTCGTTCAGCTGCGTGGAGGGGGCGCATTCATCACGCCTCAGATAAGAGGGCACTCTCTCTATTCCAAACGCTCGGAGAAAGGCAGATAAGCCGGAGAGCTGCGGGCGTGAGTGGGACCTGGTTTGACGCCGGGTGCGTGCAGATGGCATGCGTTTACAAAAACCCTGCCTCTCCCCGCCGTGCCACACCCACCCCGGCTCCGTTGC